>LPNX010875096.1:619231-668341 GCA_001517045.1 Pseudotsuga menziesii
GAAAGTGATAATGTATTGTAAGAAGGCAATAGAGAGAAGAGATCTAGGAGAGAAGGGCTCCAGGATGAGTGCAGAGTTACCCAGAAGATCTCTAGCTGCATATGCGGTGCAGCAGAACTATGTACCTCTCTCAAGTTATAATATAGAAACACAGTTCTGTGAACGTAACTTCCACCCTGGAATTGAACCACGTAAAATCAGAGTGTTATGTGTTTGATTCATGTGATTGTATTTACTTGTTATATCTGTCATTCATTACATGAACTTTGATTACAGTAAATGTATGTGTATGTTATTCAGTTCACGGCATATTACAAGGATAAATGCAAGTTGAAGTCTTTAAGTATCCTGTATAAGAGTCTGTCTAAGTTTCATTTGAGACAGTTAAGAGACACAGTATAAACAGCCTTGTGTATTGTGTCCTATAAGTTAAACTCCAGTAAGATAAGTACGTTGAGTCGTGGCGGTAGGATATCGCAGGGGGGCGATATCACACCAGCAGAGGAGCTGCAGTGCGCGATACCGTGGGGTGAGGATTGAGCGTAGGAGAGAGTTAGGTGTTTCCCAGGACGTGGCGATGCAATAAGGATTAGAGTCATCGCAAGTAAAAGGAAACTGCACATCGCGGAGAGGAAAGAGTGGTCTCATGAACTAAGAAGAGCTGCGAGACGCACACGGGATGCCATATAGAACCTGGTCGAGACACTTGAGTCTTTGGCCAACCCATTAGGATCACTTCAGGTGAGACTTCAGGCTTCTCTGTGGTCTGTCGCCAAAAGGGCCAGTGAGCTAGGGGTGTTGTTGGTTCATTATAGTAAACCCGGGTCTGCCCAGATGACCAACAACAACCTACATGACTAATTATGTCTAAGAAACTTGCATACTATGGAAGGATATGTTTTCACTCAGATAACCTATCTCATTTCTCATGTGAGATCTCATGCATATACGTATTTCGTTCTCTTGTCATCTTCTAACATAAAAGGACATTAGGAATTATTACGTCCAAGGATAACTTGTGAGATTTTCCAGGACTAATTACATCTGAGAATAACTTATAGTACTGATTACATCAGCAAGAAAACTTGTATCTCTGACTATGCTAGAAATCATCACTCCCTCTTTCAAGGGGTCTCATTCTGGATCACACCAAGTCTTTCTCTGAAGTACTCAAACTTAACTTTGGCTAGAGGCTTGGTCAATACATCACCTATTTTCTCATTCGTTGCCACATAATAGAGCTTTACTACTCCTCTCTTCACCATATCCCTGATATAGTGAAACTTGATCTATATGTACTTCGACTTGTCATGGAACACTGGGTTCTTCAACAACTTCACACAACTCTGATTGTCGTAGAAGATATAAGTCGCTTCTAATTTAATATAAAACAAGTTAGATAATAGCTTCCACAACCATAATATATCCCAAATATCCAAGCAAGAAGCAAGATACCCTTCCTCGATTGTACTTAACGCCATTCAACATTGCTTCCTACTAAACCAGCAGATCATACCATATCCCAAACTGAAGCACCAACCCAAAGTGATTTTCCTATTAGTGGTGCTACCTTCCCAATATGAATCAAGATAATTGTATAGGTTAATCTTTTGATTCGCATCATACTTGAGCCCATAATCTAGTATACCCTTTATGTAGCTCAATAGATTCTTTGCAGCAACCAGGTGAACATGTCTCATATTCGTTAGGAAATGGATTAGGGTTTTCACAAAAAAGCATATGTTTGGTCTCATATTCATTGGGTACATTAGTAAGACAATCATCTGATGATACATCGTGGAATCAATTGAATATGATGAATCATCACACATAAGCTTCAAATTCAATTGAATAGTGATTGATACATATAGTGATTAAGACATATAGTGATTGAGTTAACCACTTGGACATTGATAGTGATTGAGACATCCTTAGTTAACTATTCAATTAGATACAGTCACATCCAGTTGGGATATTCGAATTCGTCCCTAATGATTCGAATTCTTTTCATATGTAACATTATTGTAACACCGGATATTGTAATGAGAATGATATTGTAATTAGCTTAGCTATACTCATTTGTTTCCTGTGTGGTTTGATTTGTTCAGTGTGTATCTTCATTCCTCTTTTACTGCATCAATAAAATTGGACTCATTGCTTGAAATGGCATAGAAATTTTAACATCACATCATCAAGAGAACCTGCAACTTCCACTATGCAAGAATTTCCTAGGAGCACACCAAGTGCATTACATCTCTCTATTATCAACCTGTGTTCTACCATCATAGGAGAACTGCCCAGGTGCACACCAAGTGCTTTGTGACCTCATCATTTCCAACATGGAAACACAAACATACAAGGAATTATTACGACCAAACAACACACATGCCACACCAGGACTTTTACATTCTAGGTCAACCTCAAGGACTTGTTACATATGAACAGCCTACGTACAATATATTTTTCGTTCAAAAAACCTTCTGGAACTTATTACAACAAAGAAACCTACATACCACTCCAGTACCTCTTTTACACTCTGGAAAACCCATGGGACTTATTACATTCGAGCAACCTACATACCACGTTAAGATCTTTTACACTTTGGATCACCTGTATCAAGACTGATTACGTCCAGGGATAACCTGTGAACTTTTTCAGGGCTGATTATATATGAGGACAACCTACATGACTAATTATGTCTGAGCAACCTGCATACTATGCCAGGATCTTTTTCGCTCGGACAACCTGTTTCATTTCTCATGTGAGATCTCATGCATTTGCGTATTTTGGTCTCTTGTCATCTTCTAGCATAGAAGCACATCATTAATTATTATGTCAAAGGATAACCTGCAAGATTTTCCATGACTAATTACATATGAGGATAACCTATAGTATTGATTACGTCACCAAGAAAACCTGTATCTCTGACTATGCTAGAAATCATCCCTCCCTCTTTCAAGGGGTCTCGTTCTGGATCACACCAAGTCTTTCTCTAAAGTACTCAAACTTCACTCTGGTCTAGAGGCTTGGTCAATACATCACCTATTATCTCATTCATTACCAAATACTAGATCTTTACTACTCCTCTCTGCACCATATCCCTGATATAGTGAAACTTGATCTCTATGTACTTCAACTTGTCATGGAGCATAGGATTCTACGACAACTTCACACAACTCTGATTGTCACAGAAGATACAAGCCACTTATAATTTAAGATAAAACAAGTTAGATAGTAGCTTCCACAACCATACTACCTCACAACTAGTTAAGCAAGAAGCAACATACCCTGCCTCAGCTGTACTTAGCATCATTCAAGACTGCTTCCTGCTAAACCAGGAGATCATACCAGATCCCAAACTGAAGCACCAACCCAAAGTGATTTTCCTATTAGTGGTGCTACCTGCCCAATCCGAATCAACATAATTGTATAGGTTAATATTCTGATTCACATCATACTTGAGCCCATAATCCAGTATACCCTTTAGGTACCTCAGTACATGCTTTGCAGCAACCGGGTGAACATGTCTCGGATCCGTTAGGAAATGGCTCAGGGTTTTCACATCAAAGCATATGTTTGGTCTCCTATTCGTCAGGTACATCAGTGAGCCAATCATCTGATCATACATTATGGAATCATATGACTGTGATGAATCATCACACAGAAGCTTCAAGTTTGATTTCATAGGTGTGGCTATCTCCTTGTACTCCATCATTTTGAATCTCTTCATAATCTCCACTGCATACTTTCCTTGACCAAGGAAAATCCCATCTGCACTCTGCCACACCTCCATTCCTAATAAGTAGTGTATCATTCCTAAGTATTTCACCTCGAACTCAGTAGAAAGTATCCTCTTTGCATCTTCAATTAATTTGTCCTCTCCTTTCAAGAGCAAGTCATCGACATATAGCAGGATCATCACTAGTCTTCCGCCTTCAACTTTGAATTAAACGTTGTAATCCATTTTACTCTTAGTAAATTCTAGGCTCATCAGGATGTTATCCATAATGTCCTACCATGTCCTTGGTTCCTTTATCAACCCATACAATTCCTTCTTCAATTTGAACACATGAGTCTGTATGTCATGTGTCTTGAATCCCAGTGCTTGTTCTAAGTACACTTCCTCCTCGACTACACTACTCAAGAATGGTGTCTTGACATCCATGTTGTTCATATTACATCTCATAATTGCATCCAATGAAAGTATAGATATAATGGAAGTGTACCTTGATACGGGTGCAAATGTCTCCTTGTAGTCTATTCCTTCTTTCTGTGAGAATCATTGTGCCACGAATCTTTCCTTGTATTTCTTGATGCTACCATTTTCACCATGCTTGATCTTGTAAATTGAGTTCGATGTCACAACAAACTTCCTTTCTGGTTTCGGAACTATATCACATCCATCATTTTTCATAATCGATTGATATTCCTTGATCATGGCATCATCCATTCTTTATTTTCTTCATCCTCTTCATAGTTGGAAGTTTTTGTGTCAATGAAGTCACATAATAGGTGTTAATGTAATTGTAACTTTGGAATGTATTCACTTTTATTTATTATCTATTATAACCCGATGTTTATTCCAGGATGTTCTTATGTCATGTCATGCCCCGATGTTCTGATTGGGATAATCAATAATGTAAACAAGTCATGTCAAGTCATTATAGGTAACCCTCCTATTGTCTAAGGGTTAAAGTCCCCGCAGTTCTGGGGCACTAAGGTTATTAGACTCTCCTAGAGATGTCATCCCTAGTAGGGTTTTAGTCATGTCAGAATTAGTATAAATAGAGAGTTGGACTCTCTATTTAGCACACAACTCATACACACTCAAGTGTAGCGCATAGTTGAGGAAGAGAAAGACACTGGGGCTAGAGGAAAGAGCTTGCTGTTGTTGGGAGATTGTCTTACTATTTTTGGGTTTAACTTTGGTGCTGATTCTATCTCTGAGGAAGTTGCGGGGTTTTCTCCATTTATGGTTTTCCTGAGGAAAAACACCGTGTTCATTGTCTCTTGTGTTTGATTGATGTGCTTGTTGTTCTCTCAGTTAAAGATCCTAATGATATGCTAGCTTAATGTTGTAAAAACTAACATGGTATCAGAGCTAACCTGAGAAGAAGACACTGTGCAACTACGGGAGCTAGGGATTCCTATTTTGTTGATATCTCTCCATAGATTTTCAGCAAAATTAAGGTGGAATAACTCTCCTCCCTAGGGTGCATCTTTCTGTCGAAGCAGAATCCAATTCTAAGGTTTTTCAGTTTTGGACCCAACACTGCTGCTGGAAATTAGGGATTTTCACAGAAGAGGAAATTTTCAGTGAGCCTAGGCCTAGATTGATCTCCTCCCCAAAATCAAAGTTAGGGATCAATTTCAAAGCATTTGGTTGGACAAAACTCTGGAAAAGAAAACCTTAATCTACTCATGAACCAGTACTGCAGGATTTCAGTTTCCAATCCAGATCCGACATCTTGACCTGGTAATATCTAAATATTTTGTATTTCCATTTGAGGTTCTTAGTTAAGATGTCTCATCATACCAAGCTTGATGAAAATCTTGAGGGAGTTGATAACTTCTGAGCCTGGAAATATAGGATCTCTCTCGTCCTGGAATAAAATGAATTAGACTCCTATATCCAGGAGGAGGTTCCAGTTACAGAGGGAGATGAGGCCAAGGTCTTACATAAGAAGAAAATGGTTATGGAAAAGAGGATCATTGCTGATTCTATCAAGGATCACCTCATTCCACAGCTGTCCTCCCTCAAGAAACCCAAATCCATGTTTGATGCCCTAACCAAATTGTTTGAAGGGAAGAACATCAATCGGAAGATGACTCTAAGGAACCAGTTGAAGAATGTCAAGATCCAGAATGAGGAGACCATCTAGTCATACTTCACAAGGGTCTCCCAGATCAAAGAACAACTAGAAGCTATAGATGAATAAGTAGAGAATGCTGAAATTGTGATGACAACATTGAATGGCCTCCCTAGGTCATGGGATTCTTTCATCCAAGGAATTTGTGCTAGAAAGAAGTTGGTCAAGTTCAGTATACTATGGGAAGAATTTTCTCAAGAAGAAGATCGGATATTTGCTTAAGAATAGAAGATGGGAAGTGAAGATCAAGCTCTCATAGTACACTCCAAGAAAGGAAGAACAGAAAATCATCATCACCAAGGTAAGAATTCTCATCAGAAAAATATTTTTATGAGAAGGGATCCATCCAAACTCAGATGTTATACATGCGATGAAATAGGACACTTTGCTAAAAATTGTCCCAAGAATAAGAATGGATCCAAGAAGAAGAAAAACTCCAAAAGAAGACATCATGCTCACACTGCCGAGGATGATGATCCTCCTAGGAAGAGAGTAAAACAAGAAAGTGAAGACTCTTCAAGTGAAGATGAATATGTTTTGATCTCTGCTCTCACGGGAACTGTCACTCATGGAAGCAAAGATTGGCTTATTGATAGTGGGGCTTCCAAACACATGACAGGTTTCAAAGAATCCTTTGAGAAACTATCTAAACATAATTCACCTCATAAGGTAAAACTTGGGGATGACTACCAATATCCTATAAAAGGTAGTGGTGAATCCTCCTATAAGCTAGACTCTGGAAAGTCTATGAAAATGAAGGATGTTCTATTTGTACCAGGATTAAAGAAGAATCTTCTATCCATATAAGCACTGGATGCAAAAGGCATAAGGGTTGCATTCATAGATGGTCAAGTCATCATGTGGCCAACTGGAAAGACTATTAACGATGCAATAGTGATTGGAAAATAAGAAGGAGATTTATAAGAGTTGAAGGGCCATCCAGAACAAGCTATGGTCCATGACACAGTAGAGCCAAATGAACTATGTCATAGAAGTATTGCACATGTGCATTACAGAGCACTACCACTTGCAAGCAAAGCTATTGAAGGTCTTCCAGAAATTCAAGCAAAACATGAAGGGTTCTACAAAGGATGTGCAAAGGGGAAGAATACAAAGAAGACATTTCCAAGTAGCGAAAGAAAGGCAAAAGGAATCTTGGAAATCATCCACTCTGATGTATACAGACCAATGTCATCAAGCTCACTAAGAGGGTATGTATATTATGTTTCTTTCATTGATGACTTTTCTAGGAAGACATGGATTTACTTCATGAAGAACAAAGATGAAGTTTTCAGCAAATTCAAGGAATTCAAAGCCTTGATCGAAAACCACACAGAAAATAAGATCAAGAAATTTCGATCAGATAACAGCGAAGAATTCACATCAAATGAATTCAAAGACTTATGCAAATAATCAGGGATTAAGAGGGAGTTGTCCACTCCTTAAAATCCACAATAGAATGGGGTTGCAGAAAGGAAGAATAGAACCATCATGGAAGCTTCAAGAGCAATGCTTCATGATCAGGATCTTCCTATGCACCTATTGGCAGAAGCAGCTAGAACAATGGTGTATGTACAGAACCATACTCCAAACAAAGTACTTGAGAACAAGACTCCTAAAGAAGTCTTCTCCAGTAAGAAACCAGAATTCAGCCATCTCCAAATATTTGGCTTTCCAGTATACATACACATTCCAAAAGAGAAGAGAACAAAACTAGATCCTTCAGGAAAGAAGGGAATATTTGTGGGATACTCTGAAAGCTTGAAGGCTTACAGAATATACTTCCCAGGATACAAGAAGATCGACATCAGCAGGGATGTAACATTTGATGAAGACACAGCTTACAACAAATCCAAAAAAAGACCTGCTGAAGAACCTGAAGAATCTGAAGCTCCCATAATTTATGATACAACCATGAATGAAGAAGTTCAAGAAGAAGATCGAGAATTTGAAGAATCACAAAGACCTGTAGATCCACCTCAGGAAAAGAATCCTCATAAGAGGAAACCTGCTTGGGTAAGTGAAATTATCCAAGGTGCGGAAAGATATGGCGCTCCATAAGAGAATCACAAAGAAAGAAAGAGAACCAGATATTGCTTTGGATATGTAGCCTTACTATGTGACTTTATCAAAGAAGAACCTTCCAGTTATGAAGAAGCGGCAGAACGGAAAGAATGGAAGGATACAATGATCGAAGAATATCAATCAATAATGAAGAACAATGTTTGGGATGTTGTCCCAAGACCAGAAGGGAAGTTAGTTGTAACTTCCAAATGGATCTACAAGATCAAGCATGCTGTGGATGATAGCATAGAGAAATATAAGGCAAGATTTGTGGCTCGTGGCTTCTCACAGAAGGAAGGAATAGATTATGAAGAAACCTTTTCTCCTATAGCCAGATACACTTCCATCACATCAGTACTTGCTTTGGATGCAGTAATGAAATGGAAGATACACGAAATGGATGTCAAGACTTCTTTCTTGAATGGTGTAGTAGAAGAAGAAGTGTATGTAGACTCAACCACTTGGGTTTGAGACACATGACAGGGAGTCTCATGTGTGCAGACTGAAGAAAACCCTGTACGGTTTGAAACATGAACCCAGGACATGGTACGACAGAATTGACATCTTTCTATCCATCTTGGGCTTTACCAAGAGTAAAGAATATTCCAACCTTTACTACAAGGTTGAATATGGCAACCCAGTGATGCTTCTACTATATGTAGATGATTTATTTGTGACAGGTATGGATGGGTTGATTGCTAATACAAAGAGAAAGCTTGCTATTGAGTTTGAAATGAAGCACTTGGGTATGATGCACTATTTTCTAAGTATGGAGGTGTGGCAAAGTGTGGATGGAATCTTCCTTCGACAAGGGAAGTATGCAGTAGAGATCCTGAAGAGGTTTGGGATGATGGACCGTGAGGCTATGGCCACACCTATAGCATTGAACCTAAAGCTATTGAGCGATGCTTCATCTGAGTCAGTTGATGCTACGATGTATCATCAAATGATTGGGTCCTTGATGCACCTGACTAACACGAGACCAGACATTTGCTTTGCTGTGAACACCTTGAGCCAATTCTTGATAGATCTAAGAAATATTCACTTGATTGCTGCAAAGCATATTCTGAGGTGCCTGAGGGGTACAATTGATTATGGGCTCAAGTACGAGGTGAATCAGAAGATTAACCTAGAGGGTTATGTTGATTCAGATTGGGTAGGAAGTGCCATCGATAGGAAGAGTGCCTCAGGGTGTTGCTTTAGTATGGGATCAGGTGTGATCTCTTGGTTTAGTAGGAAGCAATCCTGTGTGGCACTGAGTACAGCTGAAGCAGAGTATGTTGGAGCTTGTTCAGCTAGTTGTGAGGAAGTATGTCTGCGGAAGCTACTGTCTGATTTATTTGATCTCCAGATGGATGTTACTTGTATACATTGTTACAACCAGAGTTGTGTGAAGTTTTCAGAGAATCCAGTGTTCCATGACAAGTCGAAGCATATCGAGATCAAGTATCACTATATCAGGGATATGATGCAGAGGGGAGCAGTGAAGCTCTAGTATGTTGTGACAGAGGAACAGATAGCTAATGTGTTGACAAATTCATTGGCAAGGGTGAATTTCAAGTACTTCAGGGAGAAGCTTGATGTTCTCTAGATCGAGGTTTCCTCCAAGGGAAAGTGATGAGTCCCATAGCCCTTCTAACGAGCAAGTCAGATGTAAGGGCTGAGCCATTCTGTCATGGTGAGAGGATTGGTTCCTTCCATGTCAGATATGAGTGTTGAATGCCATTCTGGGAATGGAGGTACCTGGTTAGTTACAAGGAACACTTAGTCTAGGACTGAGAGAGCCATTCTGACGAGCAGGTCAGATATAAGGGATGAACCATTCTATCATGGTCAAAGGATTAGGTTCCTCCCATGTCAAATGTGAGTGCTGGCCATTCTATCGAGTAGGATAGATGTAAGGGTAACTGCCATTCTCCTGGAGAATGGAGGCACCTGGTCAGTTACCAGGTAGCTCATTCTGGTACTGGAGTCCATTCTGACGAGGGTGTAGGATTTGGTTCCTACTAGGTCAGATGTGAGTGCATGCCTTTTCGAACATGTAGATGGATTGGTTCCTTGTTTGTGTCGAATGTAAGTGCATATCCTTTCTTCGATCATGTGTTGATTAGATATAAGTGTTGATCCTTTCTTCGATCATGTGTTGATTAGATATAAGTGTTGAGCCTTTCTTCGACCATGTGTTGATCAAATATAAGTGTTGTGCCTTTCTTCCATCATTGGTTGATCAGATATAAGTGTAGGAGCCTTTTAGCATGGAGGATTGGTTCCTCGCATGGCCAAGTGTAAGTGTTGGGCCTTTCTTCGATCATTGGTTGATCAGATGTAAGTGTTGCGCATTTCTGACATGGTTGTGGGATTTTTTACCACATGGTCAGATGTGAGTGTTGGGCGTGACTTTCTGATATGATTATAAGTTAGTTCCTACATGATCAGATGTAAGTGTTGGAAAATACCTACATGGTGGCTAGGCCTACATCCATCATGAAAAAGGGTTGGCTCTGTAGAACTTCCTGTGATGAGAAGAGTCATGAGATAGCAGCTATGAAGATTCAGTATTGATGATCCAGCAGAGATGATCCAGATCGAGTGATGATCTAGATCCAGAGATGATGATCCATATCTAGAGACGAAGATGAATTAAAGACAAAGAATACTTCAAGACAAAGAAGACTTGAAGATTATGATGACTTGAAGATGCAGATGACAAGAAGACCCAGAGAAGAATACCAGTGATGAAAATTATGTCGAGAGAATACCTTCCTAGTTAAGAGGGAGTGTTAATGTAATTGTAACTTCAGAATGTATTCACTTTTATTTCTTATCTATTGTAAACCAATGTTTATTTTGAGATGTTCTTATGTCATGTCATGCCCCGATGTTCCTATCAGGAGAATCAATAATCTAAAAAAGTCATGTCAAGTCATTATAGGTAACCCTCCTATTGTCTAAGGGTTAAAGTCCCCGCAGTTTTGGGGCACTAGGGTTATTAGACTCTCCTAGAGAGGTCGGCCCTAGTAAGGTTTTAGTTATGTCAGGATTAGTATAAATAGAGAGTTGGACTCTCTATTTAGCACACAACTCATACACACTCAAGTGTAGTGCATAGTTGAGGAAGATAAAGACACTATGGCTAGAGGAAAGAGCTTGCTGCTGTTGGGAGATTGTCTTACTGTTTTTGGGTTTCACTTTGGTGTTGATTCTATCTCTGAGGAAGTTGCAGTGTTTTCTCCATTTATGGTTTCCCTGAGGAAAAACACTGTGTTCATTGTCTCTTGTGTTTGATTGCTGTGCTTGTTGTTCTCTCAGTTAAAGATCCTAATGATATGCTAGCTTAATGTTGTAAAAACTAACAATAGGGTCACATAAGTGTTGTAAGGTTTTGGTATTTTCCTTCTTCTATGCATTCCTTCTAGAGCTCCATACCTTTCTGCATTTTGTATGAGCTCTCGTGCCCATGTTGGTTTCCTCTTGGTGGATTCCTTCTCGTGAAGTGTCTATATAGGCTCTTGTGGTTCTGCCATGTCATGATCTTCATGGTCTTCTAGACTTTCTTCTACATTTTATGTACCTCAGACTCTCATTCCTTTAGTTTCCTCGACCTCTTCAATAGGTAGTCTCCTAGATCTAGAGTATGTCGAATCCTCATCAAAGGTTACATCTCTACTGATGTCGATATTCTAGAATCCTGTGTAGTATATTGAGTAGGACTTTGATGTACCACTATATCCTATGAATATACCCTTCCTCCCAAAAATATCGATCTTGGTCCACTTCTCCTTTCGGATATGTATGTACATTAGGCAGCCAAATATTCTAAGATGGATGACTTCTGGTTTCTCTCCTAAGAAATCCTCTTCAGGTTTTTTTTTGTTAAGTACTCAATGAGGAGTACAGTTCTTCCCATACATGGTCATCCTTGGTGCTTCCTCCCAAAGGTGCATTCGAAATCCCTATCATTATGGTTCGGTTCTTTCCTTCCACAACATCATTCTGCTAAGGGTTGTATGGAATGCTCAACTCCCTCTTAATCCCTGAATATTTGTAGAGTTCCTTGAATTATTTTGAGGTAAACTCATTACCTTTATCTTACCACATATCCTTGATCTTCCTTTTAGTGTGGTTCTCGACCAAGCCTTTGTATTCCTTGAACTTATTGAATACTTCATTTTCCCTTTTAAGAAATATATCCAAGTCTTACATGAGAAATTATCTATAAAGGAAACATAGTACACATACCCACTTAGTGATATGGGAGACATGGGCCCACATATATTTGAGTGTGGTATCTATAGTATTTTTTTAGCTTTACTTTCGCTGCTGGGAAATGTATTCTTTGCATTCTTTCCTTGTGCACATCCTTTGAAAATGCCTTCATGCTTTGCCTGTATTTATGGAAGTCCTAATTATTCTTGGCTTGCAATCGATAGTGATCTATAATGCACATGTTCAATCCTTCAGTGCCATATTTCACTTGGTTCTATTGACTCATGAACCAATGCTTGTTTAGGTTGTCCCTTTAGTTTGTATGAGGATATGTCTTGTTCTCCAATCAATGTTGCATCATCGATTGTATTTCATTTAGGCCACATTAGAACTTGTCCATCAACTGTGAGAATTTCTTCTCAAGAAGATCTAGGAGCTATAACAATATTCACCATCAAAGTGTTTGACAAAATATGCAAGAGAACAATAAAGAAACTGAGATAGCTGGAATAGCACATGTGAATGGTGCTAATATCTAACCATTATATTACATCACAACTTGTAGGTATGTATGATAATTATTTATATTACATTAGAGAATATTCATGATCCCTTGGAGGCCATGTGAATCCATACAAATGTCAGAATAGGATTTGAACCCTAAACCCCCTATGTTGACCAATAGGCCCCAAAACCTAACCAAACAATCATGAATCCATGTGTGAACATGTGTGAATAGGTAATAAGGATTCTTGGTTCATAAATGAGGGAAGGTGAGCATGGGAGAGCACATGTGTGAGTGGAGGAATCTCTAGGAGGAAAATAAATGCCAAAGAGACCACAAAAAACCACATTCACACACACTAGTGCCCCTAGTCAAAGATGGAAGTTCTTTGCAATTAATACACAGTCTAAAATTCCAGGATGTTCAAATGAGAGTGCCTCAACTATCATTTAATGAGCCAGAACCACCAATGTGACCAGTATGGTCAGTATAACCTAAGTTAGACCATAGAACATAAGCACAAGGAAAATGATTATGTCTCCTAGATAGGTCATTAAGGTACTAAGGCAGATTATTGCTCCAATACCCCCCGTCAATCGTTACTTAGTATAGCTTATTCAACATTATTTATTAAGGCCTTGGAATCTAAGGCACAAGTCATGTTTTACAAAAAAAGATTATTGATCCATATAATAGAGGTAAGGAAGAAAACCTCATGGGACAAAACCTCCCCTCAAAAATGGATATGACAAAGAAATAAAAATTTGTATACACTCCAAACTAGATGAGTATGTCTAGAGGAATCTTCTTCTTGGGAAGAACTCGAATGTGCTCAACCAACTCAGGAACAACTACATGATGAATCCTCATACCATGTAGAACAAGTGAAATAAACTAATAGGAGAGAAAATGGTTCTCTAAAGACTTAAAACTGAAACCAAAAAGGATGCCATGTCCAAAAGAGACTTGAAGTGCTTGAGAATAGGTGACACCAAGCAAGTCATAAGGACCTTGAAGCATCAAATTTGAAAGAAGGTTGTAATGAGCTCCAATTGGTACCTCTTCAAATTGAACACTCCTCTCAATGGAAGTATTGAATGTGGATATGTCAAATAGTTTGTAACCTTTTTTATCCTCACCATAACCAACCATGATGCATTCCTTGCTCTATGGCTGTAAATCCTTCCTCTTTTCTGAAGGAATTCAAGCCCATGCTCTTGATCCAAAAATTCTGAAATTTGAGACATTCGGTTTATGGCCAAACCATGCCTCGTAGGGATTTGGTACTTAGATCCCTTTCCTTAATCATGCATGTGGCCATCTCCTTGAGAGATATACTTTTCCTCTTTGCCACACCATTTTGCTGTGGTGTGTAGGAAGTTGAATGTTTCATTTGAATGCCACATTATTCACAAGGTTGCTGCATATTTTTGTTAAAATAATCCTTCCCATTATCATTCCTAAGGATATTTATCCTATTCCCACTTTAATTCTCTACTAAGGCCTTACAAATATTCAATTGTTCAAAGACTTTATATTTCAATTTTAGGAAGTAAACCCAGCAGACTATCGAGTAGTCATCAATGAATGTGAGTACATACCTTGATCCACCATAGGAGGGAGTGGGTAGAGGAAAAATCAGGTCTGAATATACCAATCCAATAGTTTGTGAGGCTCTCCTTGCCTTCCCCTTCACATAGCTATGCTTTGGATACTTCCCAACCACATAGCCAATGCAAGCTCCATTTGATGATTTGATTGGAGGAATTCCTTCCACCATCTCATCCTTGTGTAGTGCTTTGAGATACTTGTAGTTCATGTGTCCAAAAATTTCATTCCATAGCCTTGAAGTCTCATTGTCATGAGAGAGGAGTGCTTGGTCATTGGAACTAGGGAGGAAATTTGAGAACTTGTACATCCTCTCTTGATTATCTCCATACCCAATTTCCATAACTTGGTTGGATGATATTTATGCATTCTCTACCAAGTCAGGAGTGAATCTCACTCTCTTGGCTTCTCTTGTATGAGTCATTTGATAGACTGACAACAAATGTTTTTCCAAGTCTGGTACATAGACCACATCACTAAAGTAACCATGCTCCAAATCAATCCTACCAATTCCCTTGGTCTAGATTTCAGATTCATCTCCCATTTGAACCGTTGGGCCAACATTCGAATGCATGGCGGATAAGAACTCTATGGTGGAAACCATGTTTCTAGATTCCCCTGAATCGATAATGAAGGTTGAGGAATTATAATTACTTGCTCCCAAGGCATGACATTTCTCCTTATTTTTTGAACTAGAGGTGCGATCTTTCTTCCTTGCGCCATCTAGGATAGGGATGTTGTTTTTCTCCAGCAGTTGCACCATCTGATCAATGGATTTATTCATGCAATATATTTCTAGATTCCATCCCTTGTGGCAATATGTGCATTTGGTTTTCTATTTCCCTTTCTTTTCCTTCTCCTTGGGAGGATTCAAACCCCCATCAGTGGATTTGGTTTTTTCAGACTTCCTCTTCTCTAGCTGCCTCAAATTCTTTTCCTTCTGCTTTCCCTTGGAGGCATTCGAAACACCCATGGCCAAAGATTGATCTTTAGCTTTGATGGTGCCCATTTGGACTATCTTGTATTGCTCTTGGGAAGGGATGATTTTAAGGAACCATACTTATTTAAAAGTGTATAAATGTTGGAAAATCTTACCAATTCTTAAAACACCAACTATAAAATGTTTGGCGATATTTTTCAAAAAATATTTTAATTTCCAAGGATTTTATATCATTTATATAATAAATTGGCAATTTTTAGGGTGAAAAAAGTTTACCCCATCAAAATTGGGCGAAACAGAGCTTCAAAAATTGCAAAATGGTGAATCTTTTTTTTGGAGAAAACCCCCTAAAAATAGCCCATGGACTAAATGCCCCTAAAATTATCCCTGCTCTTGGGCGAGGGACTCCATGAATATAGCTAGTGTTGGAATCTACCAGTTTTCAAGTGTCAACTTTCCCAAATGAAAGGTGCTTACAAAAACTGAAAAATTCAAGTCCTAACTTTGAAAGGATGGACAATATCAACTCATCATCTTTCTTCTCAATACCACATTACTTCAGCTGAAGCACTAGAGACTTGAACTTCATGAAGAACTCCTGGATAGTTTCAAAATGCATTGGGCTCAGGATTATGAGCTCGTTTTCAAGTTGGTGTCCTCTCAATTCATTAGTTTTCCCAAAGAGTGATTCCATTTTAACCTAGAATTCATTTGGGGTTGTCAAACTATCTACATGAAATAAGATCTCTCTTGAAATAATCAGGCATAGCAATCCATAGGCTTCATCAAATCTATTGAAGCACTTGGATTTCTTTACAGCAGAGTTTGGCTCCACTTTTGTTCCCATGGTAAATGTGTAGAGACCCTTGGATCTCAATTGAATAACCGTTTATTCCTTCCAATCGAATAAATTGAAGGGGGTAAGAAAGATGTGGGTTGCTTCCATTTCTACCTGTGCTAATGGTGAGAAAATTGCTGAAAGTCCTGCAAAAAACACTCAATTCTATCTGGAATTTCTCTAAAAAATGCAACTCAAACGCTCAAGATTGATATGCAACGCACTAAAATCCACTCAAATCTAATACCATGTAACATCTATTGCCAAAACCTGCAGATGTTGATGAACATTTGAAACCTAGCACAAGGCCCTATCACCAGGCGTGGCAATTAGTCCACATTTTTATATTCCAAGACGTGCAGCGGTTATACCATGAGGATTTTGTACCAATACTCCAACAATTATTACAAGAAATCCAACCATGAATCAAATGCATATTCCATACCAATTAATTCCATGGAGCTCAACATCCATGTAAAAATAATTTAAATAGCATGGAAACATAGAATTAAACCTGGAAATTTATAATCAAATAGATACTTATATTTTAATTAAAATGGTCTCCAATTGGTTGTAGGTGAAGGACATTCCTCCCATCCATAGGGAATTTCAATCCAAATATTACTTTTACAGGACACCCCATAGTTGGGGATAAACACTTTCCCATGGCTTCTACTTAGCTCAATATTTCATGCAACCCACTGGTGCATAAACCCCCTCCATAGTTGTCCCAACCCTCAATCATTCTTTCCCATCAAACTTCACAATTCCATGAAAACGCACCCTTCACTGAGCTAACAGACCCTCAAGTAACCTCTAGTTCCCTTTTAGCACTCCAACATAGGCTAGACAAGAATTCTTCGAATTTAGAATCTAAGGAAACAATTGTAGGTCAGGTTTCTCTCACATACACCATTCTTATCATGCTAATGACATGGATAGTTCAAATTCAACATCGGCATATCGAGTTCTATATCATAGGTAGAAAACTATGGCAAACCAAGGAGATAGGCAGGACGATGGTGAAATGCAAATTTGAAATGCCAGCAATAGATGAGGAACCAAACCCCTCTTAAACATCATTTCTCACTTTTATAGGCGTAGTTAAGGTTTCCATGTGGCCACTCCGATTGAGCCCACTTTCCCCCCTCTTAATCCCATTTTAGGGTAATTAAATAAGGCTTAATCTAAGATGTCTCTCTAGCATGGTTTAATAACTTAGTTTAAATGGATAAGGCTAAGGATATAAGTTGAATCTCACTATCACTTCCCCACTTGTGGATTCATATCCCCCCATCTCTTCTTCGTCCTTATTCTTTTGCAACCATCAAAGAATTTTATATTAATATTGAAAATGCACATATTTACATAGTTTTTGTCATCCTAACCATTTTTTATGGCTTCTAGCCTTTTACATTAATTTTAACAAAATTTACATCAAGGGGTCAAAACTGGGGTATTACAAATATGAAGGGGTAAGGGAAGGATTACGAAGGAAAATTGAGAGCCATGCATCTACTATAATGTATGGGCATAGATTTGTTGTGTCCCACCTTTATAATATGGAGGGTAGGAAAAATGTAGGCATTTTAAGTTGGGGGTGGTTCTCCTTATAAAGAGAAGAAGAAAACACAAGAGCTACAATACCATATACAAATTGGTAAAGTTAAAGTTGGGAAAGCACTATCAAACAACTAAGGATATGTTACATTCACAAGGTTGCTAACTAATCATGAACCCTAGTATGTAGGTAAGGTGTTATTCTCTTTCCATGTATTATATTCCTCCTTTCAACAACTTAGCATCTAAATTCTAATGGTGGGGAATATGGATGGAATAGGAGTGATTCCAACCCATGTAAATAACACAATGATGGTCATAATACAAAGTCATCAATTGTGAGGGATTTCCATCCTTCAACTATTAGTTTTTCTAATCTAATTGGGATTTGTATGTGAAAGAATAAAAAGTACAACAAGATAGACAAGATAGAGCAGATACACAAGACACAAATATTTTCACCGAGGAAACCATAAAGGAGAAAACACCACAAACTTCCTCAAAATAGTTATGTCACACAATATGAACAAACCCAATAAGAATAAGTCTTATGTATCTATCTATCTCTCCTCATTGTTTCTCTCTCTCTCTCCTCATGCGAACTTGAGGAGTGTAAGTGTGTATAAATGAGAGAGGGATCCTTTCAAGTGACTGACCTAATACATGTCTGGGGTCAACCTATTACCTTGATATGGATGACTTCTTCTAGAGAGTCTCCAAAAATACATTACATGATATTATACTGGGGACTATTGCCCCGACTTACAATGGAGGTTGTACCTCAAGGTCCATACACAATAATGACGTCCCGAAAGGATTAAAACACATATTTGATGGGGGTATAACAACATATAGTGATAATATACATCCAAATATCTTCTGAAGTTACAAATACATAAACACTCCCTTTTAACTAGGAATCCATCAAGCCATATGGTCCAATAATCATCATGGAGTCATCATCATAGTTGTTGTCATGGTCATCATCTTGAACAATACTATCTGTCATCGAAAGTTTCTACAAATCCAACCCTTTTTCATGCTAATTTTAGTCCTAGTCCTCATCCAAGTCTTCATCACATTCACAAGAAATCCATCACGTAGGTACATCCTAAGACCATACTTTACATTTCCACTACAATAACCTGCATCTCCTATCATCATCTCATCGTATCCACATCATCTCTTTGTCCTACACAAAAGAAAACAAAACACATAGAACACAACCTAGATGCAAACCACCTATGTTCTACCAACATAGGAGTATGCCAGGATCTTTCACATGTTAGGATTTATAATCCTCCCTTGACCAAACTATCTACTAGACTATTTTAGCCTAACTTGGGAGTTTTATTTAATTATTTGGGTCCACTAGTACCATTGGGTCCACTTGGCCTAATGGGGCCACATGTACCATTTACTAGAGTGTGGGGAACACCGATAGAGGCTAACTACCATTGAATGCACTTGTATGCATCAGTTTTGGCACCTCCTAGGCCATTGCCTACATTTTAGGATCCACTGGGAGTCCCTCATCAACCTCCTTCAATCACTCGAAGTTGGAACTAGTTAAGCTTAGTTATTTTCCAGTTAATTTCAGGTATATCACAAGCATATCAATTAATTCTAGTTAGACATGATTTCATGTGTATAAGGCACTTTTCCTCAACTACCACTTCAGTTAGACTGAGTTAATTGGTTATAACTGATTGTGTGACTTGATTAGACATCTAGAGTTAACCACTTGGACTTCGATAGTGATTGAGACATCCTTAGTTAACTAGCCAGTCAAATATAGTCACATCTAGTTCGGAGATTCAAATTAATCCCTAATGATTCAAATTATTTTCTTATGTAACATTATTGTAACACTGGATATTGTAATGAGAATGATATTGTAATTATCTGAGCTATACTCATATGTTTCCTGTGTGGTTTGATTTGTTTAGTGTGTATCTTCATTCCTCTTTTACTGCATCAATAATATTGGGCTCATTGCTTGATGATATAAATGGCACAACAATTTTAACATGGTATCAGATCCATTTCAAACAAGCTTCATGTCTGTCTACTCTCCATTGAAGCCCAGAAGCAGCTGGGTTTCCATAGAAGTCCCGCAAAGAGTGCCTTGCTTCCTCTGAATTTATTCAAAGTGGCGGTGCAGGTGTGACAGACCCTAATAAATTGTTCATGTCGAGAGGGAAGGCATTATTCTAACATAGTTCAAATTTTTTAGTGTTTTACAGTGAAATTCTACAAGTGCTACATAGCTTGTGTGAAGACATTGTCTTTCCTAGACGGATAATTATGGATTCTCAATCTTCTACACCTCAGATCCTAACACCCTTCAATTATATTGATTGTAGGATTGATATGCATTTGACCTTGCACAAGCATGGCTACCTCTGGATAATACTTGGTAGGGAGGTCGGGCCCCATCATCCAGCTGAAAGAAACAAGTTTTTGAACTACTTAGATGAAGCTTTCGGTTATCTATGTACTCACATATCCAGAGATCTCCTCTTCCACCTTGAAGGTTTGAGAACTCCCAGAGAAGCTTGGGTAAACATTGAAGAATTTTTTAGCTAAAGGGAAGTCTGAGGGGAAGGAGCATAAAATGACTAATTCAAAGCCTAAATATAATCAGAATACTTCTGAAGGAGCCTATGGTTCTAAGAAAAAGAAGAAGTTCGAAAAGAAAAAGTGTCCCTATTGTATGAGGGGTTTTCATCCAGAAGACTCGTGCATGAAGAAGACACTCGACAAGTTGAAAGCTTTATGTGTACAAAAAAATATTGACCTTACACAAGGTGCAGAGATGTCTGATGAAAAAGAGAACACCAAAGAAGATGAGATATTCCTTAATGTAATTCTCACTCCATTGAAGGCTTATTTGATATATTCTGGAGCATCCAACCACATGGTTTCCTCCAGGGAATCCTTCATCACTTTCCCTCTATCAGGATGACCTAGATGTCATATAGGAGATGACTTTAAAATCATAGTTGTTGAGAGAGGTTTAGATAAAACCCAGCATGATGAGTTCATTCCCTCTCCTATAAAAAGCAAATTGTTGAAGATGAAGAAGAAGTAGAATTTTCCACACAGTCAATTCGAATTGAAGAAAGTCGCCTTGGAGTGACTCCTTCTCCTGTTGCTCCAAAAGTGTCTGAGATCTATGATATTTCATCTCCTCACATGGATGATCAAGAAGAATACATTCGAATCTCTTCTTTTGAATAAAAACTCTCCTTCCATTCTTTGCAAAAATTCTCCATAGATTCTTCTATTTTAAATTATGTGCATAGTTTACCAATGATTGTTTCAGAAACGAGAGAGGAATTTCATTTCTCTATCTCTAATGATGTTTTTGGTGTGTGGATAAGTAGTACCATGGATATTTTGGAAATAATATCAGATTGTAGGAGTGATCCATTCACTCTCATTGATCTAGAGATTCCAGTAAATTCTTACTTGATTGCATGCACCAATTTTCAGAAGTTTGAAGAAGGAGAAAACCGTGCATCTACCATCTCGGTGGAGCACACTCTTGGATATGATATGAACCTATTTGGATCTGGTATGATATTATTTGGATATGATATGATATTATTTGTTTCATATTTTAAGTCAAGAGCTTGAAGTAATTCCTAAAGCCACTCTCATCAATTTTGGTGTGAAAAATCAAGTACCGCAAGTATCCTTCAAAATTGTTGCTAGGGATTTGATATAATTACTCACTTTTGGATCTTATATGAACCTTTTTGGATATTATATGGTATTTGGTTCAATTTTTAAGTTCCAAGAGCCTTGATTCATTCTTGTAGCTGGTTTCATAAATTTTGGTGTGACAAATCAAGTACCGCAAATATCCTTCAAACTTGTTGCTGGGGATTTGATGTTAGTTTCCTCTTATGAGTTTGATGATATTTTATTTTGTGATTCATTGATTATTTCTGAATATATATCAGATTATGGAGCTCAATCATTTTCTCTCCACAATCCCAGGGCTTCTCTACCTATCTAAATGATCCAGGAGGATCCAGGAAGGCGAAATTTTCAAAGTCCTCCAATATCAAAAAAAATAGCGCCAGATCAAAGGGCTCATCGAGACGATTCCAACAGAATTCGTTTTACCTCAAACATACTTTGTATGAGAAAGTTATCGCGTTCTATTCTATGAGGTCAACAGGCAAAATTGGCAAAAAGAGGTGCCACATGGCACCACTGACAAGGTGACACGTGGCATCCATACTGTACAAACATGATGACGTGGCACCACTGACAGGGTGACACATGGAATATTTACAATATGGACAAGATGACATGGCAGGTGTATGGGCCAACCAAAAGATGACACATGGCACGTACGGAATGTGAATTGGCAAACAACGTGGCAGTACGGCTCGTCCAGCCAGTAGTATGACACGTCCAGTCAGCAGCCAAGTGGTAGTACGATGGTAAAGGTAAACCAATCACTGGATGCCATGTGGCAGAACGATATTGGGAAATAAAACTTTCAAAATGTTTGTGGCCTCCACAGGGTTTGACCCTGTGACCTCTCCTGCATAAGTGCTCCACCTTACCGTCAGCCCACACGGTGTTCCATGTATAAGGTATGGGAAAAAATTTATTTAAAGTGTGCTTTGGAATTTCGAGCCCCAAAGGGGCTGGGGCTTAGCCCCAACCCTGGTTCTTCCTCCAGTGTGACCAAGAGCTCTGACCAGCATGGGAGTCCGCGCTCTATTTCAACATGTCTTTTAACTGCACTATATAAAATGGGTTATAAGTGGGTCTAAAAACACGTTACATTATAACAAATTTGTTTAAAAAAAAACCATATTGTGGGTTCAATGAACCATGTGGTTTTGGGGGAAAAGAATTTTATTGTAATATTCTAAAAATATAAAATGTGGTTGGCATAGTTGTAACTATGTCAACTACATAATTTAAGAAGAGCCTAACCAAGTGTGGGGAGTTGGAACCATATGCCTTCTTGGGAAAAATTTGTTGTAACTAAAGAATCATGAGGAGAATGTGGAGTGGGGCAAGCCAAGCCTATATAAACCCACTTAATTTCCATTTACAGGGCATGCTTTGGAGTGGAGACTTTGTAGCTAAAGGAGAGAAGGGAGATTGCGTAGCTCTGCAGGAGGAAGGTACGAGTGTTTATACCCATTTTACATCGTCTTCGGGCTTCGGAGTTGCTGGAAGAAGTCTTGTTGTGTTTTGGGCAGCGGTTCTCTTCCTGACCATTGTCACTAAGGTATCATTGTATCATTGCCATGTATTTTTCCTTCATGCTGAGATTATAGATCGGCCCTCCTATTAAGAAGTAGGCCTAGAGATGTAGTCCATCCTGGACGAACTCCATTATCAACTTGTTGTCTTTATGTGCGTATTGTCTTTGTTGTTTGGTTCCCTTCTTATGGATTTTTGAGCTTCATTCATGCTCTTTATGCAATTCATGTTAACGTCATAGAGTAGCAAAGATCTTTTTTTCGGATCACTATTTGATCACAAGCTCATCTCCTCACAGAACTAGTAAAGATGGATCCATTCTTCATTCGCCTGGACACTTGCTCCTAACACTTGAGGATGATTTTACCAAACATGGTTAGATGTTCAAGGTAGCAATATATCAGTTTCTTGGGTGTTCTTCAAATGGTTCAAATTCTTAAGCACCTTTGCTCACTCATCAGTTTATTTCAGTTGCTCTGCATGAGTCCAGTTTTCATCTTGCAGCTGTCTATATTCCCAATTCAGTTGAGCACATTCTTATTCTTCCAAAGAGGAAGATTCCTCCAGACATAATCATTCAGTTTGGATTCAGAGGTTCACATGCACAGATTCAAGATGTTGCTACACAAAAGAACCAGAATACTGCTTTGTTATTGCTTAGTGTTGCAAATTGCAACAAAAGCTTTTGCAAGTTTTAACTTGTATTTCCTAATTTCTACTTATCTTGAGGGGGGGTTTTCCCATGAGGTTTTCCCCTATTTCCTCATTTTATTAAGCAGAAATTTTATCTTTTATATTGCACATGGGTGACTTTTTGCCTTGTTGCAACGGCCCACAGTTGTCCAAGTTAGGATTCATGGGGGGTGTTAGGATTTATAATCCTCCTTTAAACAAACTGTCTATTATATTATTTTAGCCTAACTTAGGAGTTTTATTTAATTATTTAGATCCACTAGTACCATTGGGTCCACTTGGCCTAATGGAGTCATATGTACCAATTACTAGAGTGTGGGGAACACCGATAGATCCTAACTGCCAGTGACTACACTTGCATGCATCCGTTTAGGTGCCTCCTGTTGATGTAATTGTAACTTCGGAATGTATTCACTTGTATTTATTATGTATTGTAACCCGATGTTTATTTTGGGTTGTACTTGAGTCATGGCATACCCCAATGTTCCTATTGGGAGGTTTTATAATGAAAACAAGTCATGTTAAGTCATTATGGGTAACCCTCCTATTGATCAAGGGTTAAAGTCCCCGCAGTTCTGGGGCACTAGGGTTATTAGACTCTCCTAGAGAAGTTGGCCCTAGTATGGTTTAGTTAAGTCAAGAATTAGTATAAATAGAGAGCTAGCCTCTCTATTTATCACACACTCACTCACACTCAGTTGTAGTGCATAGCTAAGGAAGAAGAAGACACTAGGGCTAAGAAGAAAGAGGTTACTGCTGTTGGGAGATCATCTTATTATTTTGGGGTGTTACTTTTGGTGCCGATTCTATCTCTGAGGAAGTTGTGGGGTTTTCTCCATTTATGGTTTCTCTGAGGAAAAACACTGTGTTCATTGTCTCTTGTGTTTGATTGTTCTACGTGTTATTCTCTCAGTTAAAGATCCTAATGTAATGCTAGATTAATGTTAAAAATATAACATGGTATCAGAGCTAACTTGAGAAGAAGACACTATGCAGCTACGGGAACTAGGGCTTCCTACTTTGTGGATCTCTCTCCACATTTTTCCAGCAAAAGAAGGTTGGAATAACTCTCCTCCCTAGGGCGCATCTTGCTGTCGAAGCAGAATCCAATTCTGAGGTTTTTTCAGTTTTGGACCCAACACTGCTGCTGGAAATTAGGGCTTTCCATAGAAGTGGAATTTTTCAATGAACCCGGGCCTGGATTGATCTCCTCCTCAAAATCAAAGTTTAGAGATCAAGATCAAATAATTTGGTTGGACAGAACTCTAGAAAAGAAAAACCCTAATCTGCTCCTGAACCAGCACTGCAAAATTTTAGCTCCAAATCCAGATCCGACATCTTGACCTAGTAAGATATAAATCTTTTGTATTTCCATTTGAGGTTCTTAGTTAATATGTCTCATCATACCAAGCTTGATGACAATCTTGAGGGAGTTGATAACTTCTGAGCCAGGAAGTATAGGATCTCCCTGGTCCTGGAAGAAAATGAGTTGGACTCCTATATCAGTGAGGAGGTTCCAGTTCCAGAGGGAGATGAGGCTAAGGCCTTACACAAGAAGAAGTTGGTTATGGAAAAGAGGATTATTGATAATTCAATCAAGGATCGCCTCATACCACAGGTGTCCTCGCTAAAGACACCTAAAGCTATGTTTGATTCCCTAACCAAATTGTTTGAAGGGAAGAACATAAACCGGAAGATGACTCTGAGAAACCAACTGAAGAATGTAAAGATACAGAATGCAGAAACCATCGAATCTTACTTTACAAGGGTATCTCAGATCAAGGAACAGCTAGAAGTAGTAGATGAAGAAGTAGAAAATGCAGAGATAGCAATGACCACCTTGAATGGTATCCCTAGATCATGGGACTCCTTTATTCAAGGTATCTGTGCCAGAAAGAAGTTAGTCAAGTTCAGCAGACTATGGGAAGAATGCTCTCAAGAAGAAGCTGGGATAGCATTTCGAGAAGAGAAGATGGGAAGTGAAGATCAATCTCTCATGGTAAACTCCAATAAAACCAGAAGAATTTCTCATCACCCCAGAGGTAAGCATTCTCATCAAAGAGATATCACTAGAAAATACTTATCTAAATTAAGATGCTATACATGTGATGAAAAATGAAACTTTGCCAAATACTGTCCTAGAAACAAGATTAAATCCCATAAGAAGAAGGGAAACAAGAGAAGACATCATGCTCATGCTGCAGAGGATGATGAAACTTATACAAAGAGAACCAGATATGAAAGTGAAGATTCTTCCAATGATGAAGAATATGTTTTGATTTCTACTCTCATGGGAAACATTACTCATGGAAGCAATGATTGGCTTATAGACAGTGGGGCTTCCAAGCATATGACAAGATTTAAGGAATCCTTTATGAAACTATCAGAACATGAATCACCTCATAAGGTGAAGCTCGGAGATGACTACCAGTATCCAATAAAAGGTAGTGGGGAATCCTCCTATAAGCTAGACTCTGGAAAGTTGATGATAATGAAATAATTATTGTTTGTACCAGGACTAAAGAATAATCTCCTCTCCATATCTGCATTAGATGCAAAAGGAATGAGGGTTGCATTTATAGATGGCCAAGTCATGATGTGGCCAAAGGGAAAGAATATTGATGATGCAGTAGTGATTGGGGAACAAGAAGGAGGATTGTACAAATTGAAGGGAAATCCAGAACAAACCTTGGTCCATGACACAGTAGAGACAAATGAACTTTGGCATAGAAGGCTTGCATATGTGCATTACAGAGCACTACCACTTGCAAGCAAATCTGTTGAATGTCTTCCAGAAATTCAAGCAAAACATGATGGGGTCTGCAAAGGATGTGTGAAAGGAAAGAACACAAAGAAGACATTTCCAAGTAGCGAGAGCAAAGCAAAAGGAATACTAGAAATTATCCACTCCAATGTATGCGGTCCAATGTCATCAAGTTCACTAAGCGGGTATGTATACTATGTTTCTTTTATTTATGAATTTTCTAGGAAGACATGGATTTACTTCATGAAAAACAAAGATGAAGTATTCAGCAAGTTCAAGGAATTCAAAGCCTTGATCGAGAGCCACACTGAAAAGAATATCAAGACTTTTCGATCAGATAATGGCGAAGAATTCACATCAAATGAATTCAAGGAGTTATGCAAAGACTCAAGGATTAAGAGGGAGTTGTCCACCCCATATAATCCACAATAGAATGGGATTGTAGAAAGGAAGAATAGAACTATCATGGAAGCTGCAAGAGCAATGCTTCATGATCAAGACCTTCTTATGCATCTATGGGAAGAAGCTGCTAGAACAGCGGTGTATGTATAGAATCGTACTCCACATGGAGTACTTGAGAACAAGACACTTGAAGAATCCTTTTCTGGCAAGAAACCAAAATTCATCCATCTCAAAATATTTGGTTTTCCAGTGTACATACACGTTCCAAAAGAGAAGAGAACTAAATTAGATCCTTCAGGAAAGAAGGGTATATTTGTGGGATACTCTGAAAGCTTGAAGGCTTACAGAATATACTTCCCAAGATTCAAGAAGATCGACATCAACAAGGATGTGACATTTGATGAAGACACAGCTTACAACAAATCTAGAAAGAGACCTACTGAAGTTCCTGAAGAATCGGAAGCACCCAGAATTCATGATACAACCATAAACGAAGAAGCTCAAGAAGAAGATCGAGAATTTGAAGAACCTCAAGAACCTGTAGATCCACCTCAGGAGAAGAATCCTCATAAGAGGAAACCTTCTTGGGTATGAGAAGCTACCCAAGGTGTGGAAATATATGGGGCTCCATAAGAGAATCACAGAGAAAGAAAGAGGACCAGATCCTACTCCAGGTATGTAGCATTATTATGTGATTTCATCGATAAAGAACCTTCCAATTATGAAGAAGTGGCAGAACGGAAAGAATGGAAGGATGCTATGACCAAAGAGTATCAATCGATCATGAAGAATGATGTTTGGGATGCTGTCCCAAGACCAGAAGGGAAGTCTGTCGTAACTTCCAAATGGATCTACAAAATCAAGCATGCTGCAGATGGTAGCATAGAAAAATATAAAGCAATATTTTTTTCTCGTGGTTTCTCCTAGAAAGAAGGAATAGACTATGAAGAAACTTTTTCACCTATAGCCAGATACACCTCCATCATATCAGTACTTGCCCTAGCTACAGTGATGAAATGGAAGATACACCAGATGGATGTCAAGACTACTTTCTTGAATGGTGTAGTGGAATAGGAAGTATATGTGGAACAACCACTCGGTTTTGAGACACATGAAAGGGAGTCTCATGTGTGTAGATTGAAGAAATCCCTATACGGTTTAAAACAGGCACCCAAGACATGGTACAGCAGAATTAACAGCTTTCTATCCACTTTGGGCTTTACCAAGAGTAAAGCAGATTCCATCCTTTACTACAAGGTTGAAGATGATAACCCAGTGATGCTCCTACTGTATGTAGATGATTTGTTTGTAACAGGTATGGATGGGTTGATTGCTGATACGAAGAGGAAGCTTGCTGTTGAGTTCAAAATGAAGGACTTGGGTATGATGAATTATTTTCTAGGCATGGAGGTGTGGCAGAATGCAGATGGAATTTCCCTGGGACAAGGGAAATATACAGTAGAGATCCTGAAGAGGTTAGGGATGATGGACTGTAAGGACATGACCACACCTATGGCATCGAACCTGAAGCTATTGAGTGATGCTTCATCAAAATCGGTTGATGCTACGATGTATCGTTAGATGATTAGGTCCTTAATGAACCTGACAAACACAAGACCAGATATTTGCTTTGCTATGAACACCTTGAGCCAGTTCCTAACAGATCTAGTTCACTTGATTGCTGCAAAGCATATTTTGAGGTACATGAGGGGTACAGTTGATTATGGGCTCAAGTATGAGGTGAATTAGAAGATTAACCTAGAGGGTTATGTTTATTCAAATTGGGTAGGAAGTGCCATCGATAGGAAGAGCACTTCAGGTTGTTGCTTCAGTATGGGATCAGGTGTGATCTCTTGGTTTAGCAAGAAGCAATCCTGTGTGGCACTAAGTACAGCTAAAGCAGAGTATGTCATATCTTATTCAGCTATTTGTGAGGTAGTATGGCTAAGGAAGCTACTGTCTGATTTATTTGATCTCCAGTTGGATGCTACTTATATATATTGCAACAACTAGAGTTGTGTGAAGTTGTCAAAGAACCTGGTATTCCATGACAAGTCAAAGCATATTGAGATCAAGTATCACTATATCAAGGATATGGTGCAAAGAGGAGCAGTGAAGCTCCAGTATGTTGCGACGGACGAACAGATAGCTGATGTGTTTACAAAGACATTATCCAGAGTGAAGTTTGAATACTTCAAGGAGAAGCTTGGTGTTCTCCAAATCGAGGTTCCTTCCAAGGGGAAGTGATTAGTCCATGTGCCATTCTGACATGGTGAGAGGATTGGTTCCTTCCATGGTCAAATGTAAGGGCTGAGCCATTCTTTCATGGTGAGAGGATTGGTTCCTTCCATGTCAGATATGACTACTGAGCCATTCTGATATGACTATAGGATTGGTTCCTACATGATCAGATATAAGGGCTACTTCCATTCTTGGAATGGAGGTGCCTATCCAGTTACCAGGAATACTCAGTTTAGGGATGAGGGCCATTCTGATAGGACTGTGGGATGTGTTCCCACGTGATCAGATATGAGCGCATGGCCATTCTTATGTGATTGAGGGATGTGTTTCCACTTGATTAGATATAAGGGCTGATGCCATTCTCTAGGAGAATGGAGGCACCTGGTCATTTACCAGTAACACTCAACCTGGGGTTGAGAGACCTTCTGACATGGTTGTGGGATGTGTTCCCCCCATGGTCAGATGTAAGTGCAGAGCCCTTATGACATGGTTGTGGGATGTGTTCCCCCCATGGTCATATGTAAGTGCAGAGCCCTTCTGACATGGTTGCGGGATGCGTTCCCCCCATGTTCATATGTAAGTGTAGATCTCCTTTGACATGGTTGCGGGATGTGTTCCCCCCATGGTCGGATCTAAGTGCACATCCTTTCTGATGTGATTATAGGATTTGTTCCTACATGATCAAATGTGAGTGCTAGGAATGCCTTTCTGACATGGTGTTGGATGTGTTCCTCTCATGTTCAGATGTAAGTGTTGGGTGGGCCATTTTGACTTGGTGTAAGATATAAGAGCTGAAGAAGACCTGCATGGAGGCTAGGCCTACAACTAGCATGAAAAAGGGCTGGCTTTGTAGAAATTCCTGTGACAAGAAGAATCATGAGATACCACCCGTGATGATGATCCAATAGTGATGATCCAAATCGAGTGATGATCCAGATCCAGAGATGATGCTCTAGTGATGATCCAGATCGAGTGATGATCTAGATCCAAAGATGATGCTCCAGTGATGATCTAGATCGAGTGATGATCCAAATCGAGTGATGATCTAGATCCAGTGATGATGATCCAGATCCAGTGATGATCCAGATCCAGTGATGATGATCCAAATCCAAAGATGAAGATGACGAGGACTCGAGGATGATCTAGACGATACAAAGAAGAAGACTTATGCTGATAAATTGTGTCGACAGAATACCTTCCTAGTTAAGAGGGAGTGTTAATGTAATTGTAACTTCAGAATGTATTCACTTGTATTTCTTATGTATTGTAACCCGATGTTTATTTCGGGATGTACTTGAGTCATGTCATGCCCCGATGTTCCTATCGGGAGGTTCTATAATGTAAACAAGTCATGTCAAGTCATTGTAGGTAGCCCTCCTATTGGTAAAGGGTTAAAGTCCCCGCAGTTCTGGGGCACTAGGGTTATTAGAATCTCCTAGAGAATTTGGCCCTAGTAGGGTTTAGTCAAGTCGGGAATTAGTATAAATAGAGAGATAGCCTCTCTATTTATCACACACTCACTCACACTCAGTTGTAGCACATAGCTGAGGAAAAAGAAGACACTGGGGTTAAGAAGAAAGAGGTTACTTCTGTTGGGAGATCATCTTACTGTTTTGGGGTCTTACTTTTGGTGTTGATTCTATCTCTGAGGAAGTTGCAGGGTTTTCTCCATTTATGGTTTCCCCGAGGAAAAACACTGTGTTCATTGTCTCTTGTGTTTGATTGTTGTTCTTGTTATTCTCTCAGTTAAAGATCCTAATGTAATGTTAGCTTAATGTTAAAAATATAACACCTCCTAGACCATTCCCTACATCTTAGGAGCCAGTGGGAGTCCCAACACCAACCTCCTTTAGTTAGTTGGATTTGGAACTAGATAATCTTAGTTATTTTCCAATTACTTTCAGTTAGATCACAATCAGCTCCGTTAGCACCAGTTAGACATGACTGCATGTGGATAAGGCGCTTTTCCTCACCTACCACTTCAGTTAGACTAAGTTAACTTATTATAACTTATTGTGTGACTTGATTAAACATCTAGATTTAACCACTTAGACATTGATAGTGATTGATACATCCTTAGTTAACTATTCAATTAGATAGAGTCACATCTAGTTGGGAGATTCGAATTCATCCCTAATGATTTGAATTCTTTTCCTCTGTAACATTATTGTAACACCAGATATTGTATTGAGAATGATACTATAATTATCTTAGCTATACTCATCTGTTTCCTATGTGGTTTGATTTGTTCAGTGTGTATCTTCATTCCTCTTTTACTGCATCAATAATATTGGACTCATTGCTTGATGATATAAATGGCATAGAAATTTCAACATCACATCATCAAGAGAACCTGAAACTTCCACTATGCGAGAATTTCCTAGGAGCACACCAAGTGCATTACATATCTCTATTGTCAACTTGTGTTCTACCATCATAAGAGAACTACACAGGTGCACACCAAGTTCCTTGTGACCTCATCATCTCCAACATGGAAACACAAACATACAAGGAATTATTACGACCAAACAACATACATACCACACCAGGACTTTTACATTTTAGGTCAACCTCAAGGACTTATTACATCTCAACAACCTACATACAAGATATTTTTCGTTCAAAAAAAAATCTGGGACTTATTACAACCAAGAAACCTACGTACCACTCCAATACCTCTTTTACACTCTGGACAACCCACGGGACTTATTACATTTGAGCAACCTGCGTACCGCATTAGGATCTTTTACACTTCGGATCACCTATATCAGGACTAATTATGTCCAAGGATAACCTGCGAACTTTTCCAGGAATGATTACATCTGAGGACAACCTACATGACTAATTATGTCTAAGCAACCTGCATACTATTCCAGGATCTTTTTCGCTCAGACAACCTGTCTCATTTCTCATGTGAGGTCTCATGCATCTACGTATTTTGGTCTCTTGTCATCTTCTAGCATAGAAGCACATCATTAATTATTATGTCCAAGGATAACCTGCGAGCTTCACCATGACTAATTACATCTAAGGATAACCTAGAGTACTGATTACGTCACCAAGAAAACCTGTATCTATGACTTTGCTAGAAATAATCACTCCCTCTTTCAAGGGGTCTCGTTCTGGATCACACCAAGTCTTTCTCTGAAGTACTCAAACTTCACTCTGGTCTAGAGACTTGGTCAAAACATCACCTATTATCTCATTCATTTCCATATACTAGATATTTACTACTCCTCTCTGCACCATATCCCTGATATATTGAAAATTGATCTCTATGTACTTCGAATTGTCATGGAACACTGGGTTCAACGCCAACTTCACACAACTCTGATTATCACAGAAGATACAAGCCGCTTCGAATTTAAGATAAAACAAGTTAGACAGTAGCTTTCGCAGCCATGCTATCTCACAACTAGTTGAGCAAGAAGCAACATACCCTGCCTTAACTATAATTAGCATCATTCAAGACTGCTTCCTACTAAACCAGGAGATCATACCAGATCCCAAACTGAAGCACCAACCCAAAGTTATCTTCCTATTAGTGGTGCTACCTTCCCAATCCAAATCAACATAATTGTATAGGTTAATATTCTGATTCACATCATACTTGAGCCCATAATCCAGTATACCCTTTTAGGTACCTCAATACATGATTTGCAGAAACCAGTTGAACATGTCTTAGATCCGTTAGGAAATGGATCAGGGTCTTCACAACAAAGCATATGTTTGGTCTCATATTCATCGGGTACATCAGTGAGCCAATCATCTAATTATACATCCTGGAATCATCTAACTATGATGAATCATCACACATAAGCTTCAAGTTCGATTTCATAGGTGTGCCTATCGCCTTGTAGTCCAACATTCTGAATCTCTTCATAATATCCACTACATACTTTCCTTGACTGAGGAAAATCCCATCTGCACTCTGCCACACCTCCATTCCTAATAAGTAGTGTATCATTCCTAAGTATTTCACCTCGAACTCAGTACAAATTCTCTTCTTTGCATCTTCAATTAATTCATCCTCTCCTTTCAAAAGCAGGTCATCGACATATAGCAGGAGTATCACTGGTATTTCACCTTCAACTTCGAAGTAAAGGTTGTAATCCATTTTACTCTTAGTAAATCCTAGGCTCATCAAGAAGTTATCTATCATGTCGTACCATGTCCTCGGTGCCTTTATCAACCCATACAATGCCTTCTTCAATTTGCACACATGAGTCTGTATGTCATGTGTCTTGAATCCTAGTGCTTGTTCTACATACACTTTCTCCTCTACTACATTATTCAAGAGTGGTGTCCTGAAGTACATCTTGTGCATATTACATCTCATAATTGCATCCAATGAAAGTATAGATCCAATTTAAGTGTACCTTGATATGGGTGCAAATGTCTCCTCGTAGTCTATTCCTTCTTTCTGTGAGAATCATTGTTCCACGAATCTTGCCTTTGTATTTCTCAATGCTACCATTTTCACCATGCTTGATCTTGTAGATCGACTTTGAAGTCATGAAAAACTTCCTTTTCGGTTTTGGAACTATATCACATACATCATTCTTCATAATCAACTGATATTTCTCGATCATGGCATCATCCATTCTTTCTTTTCTTCATCCTCTTCATAGTTGGAAGTTTATTTGTCATTGATGTCACACAATAGGCTCACATAGTTGTTGTAAGGTTTTGAAATTTTCTTTTTTCTATGCATTCCTTCTGGAGCGCAATACCTTTCTGCATTTTATATGATATCTCATGCCCATGTCGGTTTCCTCTTGTGGGAATCCTTCTCATGAAGTGTCTATACAGGATCTTGTGGTTTTTTCATGTCATGATCTTCGTGGTCTTCTGGAATTTATTCTACATTTTTTTACCTCAGGCTCTCGTTCCTTCAAGTTCCTCAATCTATTCAATAGGTAGCCTTCTAGATCTAGAGTATGTCGAGTCCTCATCAAAGGTTACATCTCTACTGATGTTGATATTCTAGAATCATGGGAAGTATATTCAGTAGGACTTTGATGTACCACTATAGCCTATGAATATAACCTTCCTCCTAGAAGGATCGAGCTTGGTCCTCTTCTCCTTTCGGATATGTATGTACATTGGGAAGCCAAATATTCTAATATGGTTGATTTCTGGTTTCTTTCCTGAGTACAGTTTGATACATACACAGTTGTCCTTGTTGCTTCCTCCCAAAGGTGCATTCGAAGGTGCCTATCATTATGGTTCGGTTCTTTCCTTCTGCAACATCATTTTGTTGAGGATTGTTTGGAGTACTCAACTCCCTCTTAATCCTCCAATCTCTATAGAGTTCGTTGAAATATTCTAAGGTAAACTCTGTACCACTATCTTACCACATATCCTTGATCTTCCTTTTAGTGTGGTTCTCGACCAAGGCTTTGTATTCCTTGAACTTATTGAATACTTCATTTTTCCCTTTTAAGAAATATATCCAAGTCTTACATGAGAAATCATCTATAAAGGAAACATAGTACACATACCCACTTAGTGAGATGGAAGGCATGAGCCCACATATATTTGAGTGTATTATCTCTAGTATTTTTTAGCTTTACTTTCACTGCTCGGAAATGTCTTTTTTGCATTCTTTCCTTGTGCACATCCTTTGCAAATGCCTTCATGCTTTGCCTGTATTTATGGAATTCCTGAGTATTCTTGGCTTGAAATCGATAGTGATCTGTAATGCACGTGTTCAATCCTTCAGTGCCATAGCTCACTTCGTTCTATTGACTTGTGAACCAATGCTTGTTCAATTTGTCCCTTTAGTTTGTACGAGCATATGTCTTGTTCTCCAATCAATGTTTCATCATCGATTGTGTTTTATTTAGGCCAAATTAGAACTTGTCCATCAACTATGAGAATTGATTCTCAAGTAGACCTAGGAGCTAGAACAATATTCACCATCAAAGTGTTTGACAAAATATGCAAGAGAACAACAAAGAAACTGAAATAGCTGGAATAACACATGTGAATGGTGCTAATATCTAACCATTATATTACATCACACCTTGTAGGTATGTATGATACATATTTATATTACATTGGATAATATTCGTGAGCCCTTGGAGGCCATGTGAATCCATACAAGTGTCAGAATAGGATTTGACCCCTAAACTCCCCTAGGTTGACCAATGGGCCCCCAAACCTAACCAAATTGTCACGAATCCATGTGTGAACATGTGTGAATAGGTAAGAAGCATTATCGGTTCATAAATGAGTGAATTTAAACATGGGATAGCACATGGGTGAGTGGAGGAATCTCTAGGATGAAATAAATGCCAAGGAGACCACATTCACACACACTAGCGCCCCTAGTCAAAGCTGGAAGTGGTTTTTAATTAATGCACATTCTGAAATTCCAAGATGTTCAAACTAGAGCGCCTCAACTCTCATTTAATGAGCCAGAACCACCTATTTTACCAATATGATCAATATAACCTAAGTTAGACCATAGAACATAAGCACAAGGGAAATGATTTTGTCTCCTTGATAGATCATTAAGGTACTAAGGAAGATTATTGCTCCAACACCCCCCCTTAATCTTGACTTAGTATATCTTATTCAACATTATTTATTAAGGCCTTGGAAACTAAGGCATAAGTCATGTTTTACAAAAAAAAAATATTGATCCATATAACAGAGGTAAGGAGGAAAACCTCATGGAACAAAACCTCCCCTCAAAAATGGATATGACAAAGAAACATAAATTTGTATACACTCCAAACTAGATGAGTATGTCTGCAGGAATATTCTTCTTGGGAAGAAGTGGAATGTGCTCAACCAACTCAGGAACAACTACATGATGAATTCTCAGGCCATGTAGAACAAGTTAAATACACTGATAGGAGAGCAAATGGTGCTCTTCAAAATTGAACCTCAAACCAAACAGGATGCCATGCCCAAAAGAGACTTGAAGTGCTTGAGAATAGGTGACCCCAAGTAATTCATAAGTATCTTGAAGCATCAACTTTGAAATAAGGTTTTAATCAGCTCCAAGAAGGTGCTCCATTGTGATGGAAAAGGATTCTCCATCTTCATATGAACTTGAAGGAACTCTACTAGTCATGGTGGAGGAATACATGGGAAAAAGAGTGTGAAGCAATGAGAGATATCCACTTGAAATCCGAAGTTCTCCATATTTCAAACCAATACTCTCATGTGAAGAAAACCAATCTTGTAGAGAAGGCTCGCTATGAACATCAACTAGCAATACATCTTCACCATTCATAACAAAAGGCATAGAGGAGAAGGGCATATAATGGATAGATAACTCTTCAGCAGTGGTGATGGTAGCAACTCGTATGCTATCTTCATCAAAAATAGATTCTTGACAAGGAGAGGAAGCCACATAGGAAGAAACTCGATTTGGATCATTTGTTGAATCTCTGGCTACTTCTTCTTCATTTCAAACAACTTCTTGAGAAATGCATGAGGCTGAGATCATAGGAGGGAGAACACATAAGGAGGTTCCCATTTTCTTGCTCTCCATATAGCTCACATATTCTTGTTTCATTCCAAGAGCTTCATATAAATTTCTCCAAAGCTTGAATGGGTACTCAGCAGAATCAATGAGATAGAGCATGGTGGGAGGTATAGTGAGACACATATTTCCATAGGCTCTATCATTGTCATTAAGCCAATCACACTTCTCTTGACAGGAGTTTGGCTCTCTCACAACACCAATGGACACATCATAGAGACATTGCCTCTTGAGATATGCACACATATTAGGGTTCCATTCAAAATAGTTGAATGGAGAAAGGAGAGGAAGTGCTTGTGAATCCATGAATTTTTTGTAGGAACCTGTAATGAAAAACACTCAGATAAACTAAAAATATGCCCTAAACAACAATTCAAACCTCACTAGATTTGTTTTCAATCTCCAACTAGCTCTGATACCATGTGAGAAGTGCTTCTCAAGTAGATCTAGGAGGTAGAACAATATTCAACATCAAAGTGTTTGACAAAATATGCAAGAGAACAACAAAGAAACTGAAATAGTTGGAATAACCCATGTGAGTGGTGCTAATATCTAACCATTATATTATAGAACAAATTGTAGGTATCTGTAATACATTTTTATAGTACATTGGAAAATATTCGTGAGACCTGGGAGGCCATGTGAATGCATACAAGTGTCAGAATAGAATTTGACTCCTAAACCCCCCTAGCTTGACCAATAGGCTCCCAAACCTAACCAAACTATTATGAATCCATGTGTGAATATGTAAGAAGCATGACTGGTTCATAAATGAGGGAAGGAAAGCATGGGAGAGTGCATGGGTGAGTGGAGGAATCCTTAGGAGACAAATAAATGCCATGGATACCATAAACAGACACATTCACACACACTAGCACCCCTAGTCAAAGATGGAAGTGGTTTGCAATTAATGCATTATCTAAAATGCTAGGATGTTCAAACTAGAGCACCTCAACTATCATTTAATGATCGAAAACCACCTATTTTACTAGTATGATCAATATAAGATAAGTTAGACCATAGAACATAAGCTCAAAGCAAATTATTATGTCTCCTAGGTAGATCATTAAGGTAATAAGGAAGATTATTGATCCAACATCAAAAAATTCAACTCTCATTCCATTTGTATCTAGTGCACAGATGGAGAGAATATTCTTCTTCAATCCTAGAACTTATAGCACATCCTTCATCTTTAAATATGTTCTGGAGTCTAGCTTGTATGAAGCTTCTCCACCTCCTTTTATGGGGTATTGATAATCATCCCCAAGTTTCACCTTATGAGGCAACGCATGCTCTGACATATTAACGAATGATTATTTGTATCTCATCATGTGTTTAGATGCCCCACTATTCACAAGCCAATAATTGCTTCCATGTGAGATAGTGCCCATGAGTGCTAAGATTAGAACATACTCTTCATCTGAATCATCCTTTTCTCTTGTGAATATTTTGTTTGTTGGTTCATCATCTTTAGCTTTATGAGAATAATGTTTATTCTTCCTATTGGGATAGTCTCTTACAAAGTGTCCCTTTTAATCACAAGTGTAGCATCATATGTTGGAAGGATCCTTTATGAACTTATTTTGTTTCTTGTCATTCTTCTTCTTGTGATGGTGGTTCTCCTTCTTCTTGTAGTTATTTCTGGTGTGAGCAATGAGAGCTTGATCTCCAGTTGCTCCCATATTCTCTTCTCTTGTTATGAGACAAGCTTCTTCTTGTGTGCATTCTTCTCAGAGTCGGCTGAAAGAGATCATCTTCCTTCTTGCACAAATTCCTTGAATGAATGGATCCCATGATATTGGGAGGCCATTTAAGGTAGTCATCACAATATCTCCTTCTACATTTTCTTCAACCATTTCAATGTGTTCCTTGATTTGAGAAACCCTTGTGAAGTAGGATTGTATAGTCTCTGAGTTCTGTATCTTCACATTCTTCAGTTGGTTCCTCAATGTCATCTTTTGGTTGATCTTCTTTCCTTCGAACATCTTTTTCAAGGCATCAAATACTTCCTTCGATGTCTTGAAATATAACACATGGGGGATGAGGTGATCCTTAATAGAATATGGAATAATTATCTTGGATTTAACCATGCTCTCCTTATGGGTATCCTTAGCCTCATCTCATGTTGGACACAGTGGACACACTGAGAGGGGGGGTGAATCAGTGCATGAGCACTTTTAAACTATTTACCTTATTTTAGTCAATCATAGCATATCAATTATTATGTCATCATTTTCATAATCAAATCCATCATGAGTCATAAGAACAACATCACATCAAAAGAGACACGTGAATATATGGAATTTTGATATTTATTTATTGTACATGGAAGACAACAATCTTCTCGATTACAATCAACACCAACTGATGAAAAGAGCACCAACTCTCATAATAGGACCCAGCTTGGTTTTCTTAGCTCCAACTAAGAAGTTTTTGAGGATTCCAATCCTCAAGTGCAAGATTCTTCTTGCAAGCAATCATATGGCTCTGTTGCACAACCAACCTCTGCTCTACACATCAATCTATGCTCATCACTTTTCTAGTCAACACTTCTCATCAATATTTGGTCAATATGTTCATCAATATGTTCATCAATATCTGGTCAATCTACTCATTATTGCTGCTCAACAGTGATGCTCATCACAGTTGCTCATCACTAATACTCAACATGGTTTCTCATCACAGCTGCTCATCACTGTTGCTCATCATTGATGCTCAAGTATCTCTACACATCAAATTTGCTCATTATTGTTGGTCATTCTTTTATGTTCATTAATAATGTTGGTTAAGCTGGTCAATATTCTCGTGTACACATCACATTACACCTCATCATACACAATTATTGAACAAGTAATTCTGCTCTGCTTTCACTAAGCATAACACATGCATCACCATACATCATCATCATAGGTATGAATCATCATCATAGGGTATCATCATCATCATCATAGGGTATCTACATCATCATCTTAGTGTGCACCATTTATGCATCATCATCATCAAGTATACATCATAGTGCATAGGAGAACATCATCACACTATGGTATGAATGTACATCATATTGTATAGGGGTACATCAACATCATAGAGTACACATCATTATCACATGCATTATCATCATAAAGTGTATCATATCATAGCATAATGCTATGCAACATCATCATCATAGCCTCCATAATGACTCCAAATATATACCAATATAGAGGCTGGCATACTAAGATCAAAGATGAACTCTATCTATGAGAGACATGTGTCATCACATGAAGAGAAACTTAAAAGCATGAACTATACATTTTAGAATATCATGATATGAATAAGCAATATAAAAAATAAAATAATCTCTAGATCATGTCACCACATAGCCCTCATAACAAGCTTTCCAACGAGCTAAGAACTTTGTAATTATGATTCCGTATGAGAAAGTTATGCCAAATTTAGTGAAGATGCTTAGAAAGTTCTCCTCCAAAACGTTTCAAACTTTTCTCCAAGAGTTGCGAAAATATTGAGAGAATTGATGAAGAACAAATGAAATGTTTGATATTCTATTTATATAGGTTGTGGAGGAAAGTTAGTAGCTCAAACTGGGCTGACATGCAATTCATAATTACAAATAATTAAATTCTCTTTTGTTTGGTTAGCTGACCCAAAAAGGGGGGGCGCATCAACTTCAAAAATTCATTTCTCTCCAACCGTAAGGATTTAGAAGATGCTCCACATATCAATGAAAACCTATTTACGAGTATTATCTCCATATGATGGGTTTATTTTCAAATTATTTAATATGTTCAAGACGTCAAAGACCCCACACATGAGGGTGTCAAAGACCATACCACCAATTACAAGAGTTTCAAATTCTTGTTCAAAGTCTTCTTCAACATATCAAGGCACTTCCATGGGATCTACCTCCATCTATGTCCCAATATCCATAGAACCACAAAGATGAACATACATCACCATCAATAAGCTACCACGTGTGTGGGTTCAAGACCCAAGGCACCACATGAAAGGGTTTCAAGGACTTTTTCAAAGATATCATATAATATTTAAACAAGATACTTTCCATGGACTTCAATCCCATCACATAGGAATCCATCGCCTAGTGATGAGGGCATCATGACCAAATATTCCATCATATCAAAGGCTCCAACAATAACGGGCTTACAAACCACCATATGTATGGATTCCAAGATCCAAATCATTTCCAAATGAACCATCAATGATCATATAGTGTTCAAGGGTCATCATGTCGCCATTTATGTGGGATCCAAACCTTCTCATGAATAATTCCCATCTCTAAGGGTTCCATGACCCCAACAACGGCTACATGGGCTTCTAGATATTCATCAAGGGTTCCAAGTCTTCATCAAGTCATTAATGACCACATCATCATCTTTAAGGGGAAAAGGACCATTAAGCCATCAAATGTGGGTCCAAGGGCTTCTTTGGGGCTTCTTCATCAAGAAAGGGGCTTCATAGGCCTCTTCAACCACCTCAACCACACCAAGAGACCTCCAAGGGTCAAGATCCATCATTACATCACCTATGGGGTTTCTATACCTTCTCTTGGGGTACCATGACACCATCAGAGCATGGATGACCACACAATGGTTCATTAATGCTTCTCCATCCCATGTAGGTCTTCTCCATCATCCACAAAGGCTTCAACGCCATCTCCATGGGCTTCAACACCATCAGCAAGGTCTTTAGCATCTTCAAGAAAGCGGTGGATACAAGATCCAGCCTTATGGGCACAGGGACCTTATCAACTAGGTACAAGGTGCTTCAAGGCACAAACCCACTCTATAAGGGGTCAAAGGCACTACAAGTGAGACTTGGTGGCATCAATGACAACTTGTGGGACCACTGCAAGTCCATGTTGGAAAAAATGACAAAGGGTGTCCACATATATGCATATGAAATTATTGATCATTGCTCCCCTGTCAATATGCATGATCCTAGGACCTGTATGTATGTCTGGAGTAGCCATTATTTATTCTTTGATTTCATCCTATAGCCTCATGAACTCAAGATGTGCTAAGGTATTTTAGAGACCTTAAGCTTGGCTTTCCATATGGCAGCCATCCTCCCCGCTCTGATCAACCTCTCATATTTGTAACTATTCAGTATTCTTCATCCATACTTGCTTCTTGGAATTTTTCCTTCCAACATTCATTCCTTCATATGTACTGGATTTCGATACTAAGTTGTATGAGAGACTTCTTATGGGTTGTTTCCGTGTACTCCAACAATATTGATATTTGATCCCAAAGCCACTGCAACCATAACACGTCATCATACAACAATATGCAACAATGTGACCAAAATGGTTACATGTCCAGCACCTGATCGAGTTGTTGGAACTTCCAACACTTCTTTGATCAACTTCATGTCTCCATTCCTGAGAGTATCCATGACTATAGGCCTTTGTCTTCTGATCTTCAAATCTTCCTGCATTGGTCTTCTTCCAAGGTTCACTGGTTCTTCTTGTTGATGTTTAGGGAGGACTCTTTCTCGGTTGACTTCTTTGACTTGTGCACTATTTGGATTTGTGACCAAACCCACTACATGTGTAGCATCTCAATGTGTAAAATGTGGAAGCAACATGTCCAACTTGATTGCATGTCCAGCATCTAACTGATTCATTGGGACTTTCACCACTTATTCTTTCATAGATTTTGCAATCCACAACTTTATGACCAAAGTTAGAGCAAAAATAACAATAACCATTGAATCCTATTTCATACATGGGACTTTCATTACATCATGGAGTTGTTTCTTTTCTGAGCTTACTTTGAGGAATAGTTCCAACTCTTTGATGCATATTTGAACTTCCAAAGTCCTTGTTGTCATGTGCAGGCGTATGGGGAGTAGCTTTGGACATTGATGGACCTGCTTCTAGAGTCTTGGGAGACCAAGTGCTATCTTCATATTTTTCTTTCTCCTTCTTGTAACCCAGACCAGTCTTGTCACATGAAGATCTTTGGCAATCCAATATCTTATCTAAGACAAATTAACTGCCCTTGAACTTGACAAAAGCATCATTCTTCTCACCTTTCTTCATTAGACCAACTACCTCCATTTCCAGCTTCTAGATTGTCTTCTCCTTTTCTTCCAACTGATTCTTCAATATTTCTTCTATCATTTTGGATTCCTCTAGCTAATTCTTCACATCATGATTAGCCTCCCTAGTTTATTCAAGCTCTTCAGTAGGCTCTTCTTGTTCTTCCTTTTGACTGATCAATTTAGTCTTTAGTTGTTCCATTTCAACATCCTTTGCTTTCATCTGATCCTACAACTCTTTGTCCTTGTGTTTGAGATTTACAAGCAACACCTTCATTGTCATGGTCTTCTATTGATATTCATTCAAAGAGTCCAATATTTTCTTTTTGAACTTTGTGAATTCATTATGGTTCAGATTTATTGTGTTCATGACCTAGTTTTTTCTGATATCAATATTCAGCAACATGAGATGTATCTCATGTGAATCCTTTGATAGACATTCATCCTCATCAGGAAGAACTTTCTCAATTTCATCACACAAGCTATCATTACAATTATAAGAGTCCATACCTTTACTGAAGTCCTCTTCTTAACTAATCTCTTCTGGTGGCTTGTCTTCTGATTCCTGATCTTTCTTTTTGGGTTCTAGTCTTTCCTTCTGATACTCGCTCTCTAACTTGAAACATATATATTTGGCTAAAGTGTGCTCTCCTTCACTTTCCTTCACTGAGTTGGGAATTCCATCCATGAGGAACTTTAAGGCTGTAGTATTGTCCTTCTTTTCTTCCTTCTGTGCATCTGATTTTCCCTTCCTGTTTGATGGAGCGGGTGGATTAATCACAATCTCCCAAATGCCAAAATTCTTCAAATATTCCTTCATCTTGATCCTCCAATCAAAATAGTCTGCAACATCAAGTACATGCATGTCATTGCTTGATGACTCTGCTTTTTCTTCCATTGTGTCTCCGAATTTCCTTCAAGCTTGCAAGGCTTGCGACGAAGGCCTGCTCTAATACCAATTGTTGGATACAATGGCCACACTAAGAGGGGGGGTGAATCCGTGTGTGAGCACTTTTAAAATTTTTACCTTATTTTATTAAATCATAATATCAATCATTATGTCATCAATTGCATAATCAAATTCATCATGAGTCATAAGCACAACATCACATCAAAAGAGACACTAGAATATATGGAATTTTGATCTTTATTTTCTTGTACATGGAAGACAAAAATATTCTTGATTCCAATCAGCACCAACTGATGAAAAGAGAACCAACTCTCATAACAGGACCCAGCCTGGTTTTCTTAACTTCAACTAAGGGTTGGTTTTCTTAACTCCAAATAAGGGTTTGAGGAGTCCAGTCCTCAAGTGCAATATTTTTCTTGCAAACAATCATATGGATATGTTGCACAACCAACCTCTGCTATGCAAATCAATCTTTTCTCATCACTCTTCTGGTCAACACTGATCATCAATATCTGGTCAATCTACTCATCAATCTCCGATCAATCTATTCATCACTACTACTCAACACTGTTTCTCATCATAGCTGCTCATCACTTAGTACTCAACACTAATGCTCAAGTATCTTTGCACATCAACTTTGCTCATCACTGCTGGTCATTATTTTCTGCTCATTAATACGGATGGTCAAGCTTGTCAATCTTCTCATGTACACATCATAGTACACCTCATCATACACAATTACTGAACAAGTAATTCTGCTATGCTTTCACTGAGCATAAGGCATGAATCATCATGCATCATCATCATATGTATGCATAATCGTCATAGGGTATGCATCATCAGCGTCAAATATACATCATCATCATCTTAGTGTGCACCATTTATGCATCATCATCATCAAGTATACATCATAGTGCATAGGAAAGCATCATCACACTATGGTATGCATGAACATCATATTATATAGGAGTGCATCAACATCATAGAGTGTACATCATTATCACATGCATTATCATCATAAAGTGTATCATATCATATCATAAAGGTATGCAACCTCATCATCATAGCCTCCATAATGACTCCAAATATATATACCAATATAGAGGCTCACATACTAAGATCAAAGATGAACTATATCCATGAGAGACATGTATCATCACAAGATAAACCCAAAAGCATGAACCATACCTTTTTGAAGATCACAAGATGAAGAAATAGTAGAAACCCAAAATAATCTCTATACCATGTCACCACATATCCCTCGTAACAAGCTTTCTAATGAGCCAAGAACTTTGTAAATCTTATTATGTATGAGAAATTTATGCCAAATATAGTGAAGATGCCCATAAATTTCTCCTCCAAAACATTTCGCACTTTTCTCTAAGAGTTGCAAAAATACTAAGAGAATTGATGATGAACAAATAAATTTTTTGATATTCTATTTATATAGGTTGTGGAGGAAAGTTAGTACCTCAAACTAGGCGGACATGCAATTCAAAATTACAAATAATTAAATTTTCTTTTGTTTGGTCGGCTAACCCAAAAAGGTGGGGTGCACCAACTTCAAAAATTCATTTCTCTTCAACCGTAAAGAGTTAGAATATGCTCCACATATCAACAGAAATGGATTGCCGAGGACTATCTCCCTATGATGGGTTTATTTGCAATTTCTTGGTCTAATACCCTTAAATTATTCAATATGTCCAGGACGTTAAAGACCCCACACATGAGGGTGCCAAAGACCATACCACCAACTACAAGAGTTTCAAATTCTTCTTCAATATATCAAGGAACTTACATGGGCTCTACCTCCATCTACATCCCAATAGCCATATAACCACAAAGAGGACCATACATCACCATCAACAAGCTACCAAGTGTGTGGGTTCAAGACCCAAGGCACCACATGCAAGGGTTTCAAGGACTTTTTCAAAGATATCATATAATATTTAAATAAGATACTTTCCATTGACTTCAAGCCCATCACATAGGACTCCATCGCCAAGTGATGAGGGTATCTTGACCAAATATTCCATCATATCAAAGGATCCAACAATCACGGGATTACAAACCACCATATGTATGGATTCCAAGATCCAAATCATTTCCAAATGTACCATCAATGATCATATAGTGTCCAAGGGTCATCATGCTGCCATTTATGTGGGTGTCAAACCTTCTCATGCATAATGACCATCTCCAAGGGTTCCATGACCCCAACAAGGGCTACACGGGCTTCAAGATCTTCATCAAGCCATTAATGACCACATCATCACCTTTAAGGGGACAATGACCGTTAATCCATCAAATGTGGGTCCAAGGGCTTCTTCAAGGATTATTCATCAAGCAGGGGGCTTCATAGGCCTCTTCAACCACCTCAACCACACCAGGAGACCTCCAAGGGTCAAGTTCCATCATGACATCACCTATGTGGTTGTTATACCGTCTCCTAGGGTACCATGACACCATCAGAGCATGAATGACCACATAATGGATCATTAATGCTTCTCCAACCCATATAGGGATTCACCATCATCCACAAAGGCTTCAACACCATCTCTAGGGTATTTAGCACCATTAGCAAGGTCTTCAACATCTTCAACAAGGTGGTGGCTACAAGATCTAGTCTTATGGGTACAAGGACCTTGTCAACTGGGGACAAGGTGCTTCAAGGCACAAACCCACTTTGTATGGGATCCAAGGCACTGCAAGTGAGACTTGGTGGCATCAATGACAACCAGTGCGTCCACTGCAATTCCATGTTGGCACCAATAACAATTTCATCAACATCTCCCTCTGGCTCTGGAACTTCTCAACTAATGCACTGATCCAAATCATTCTCTTTAAGGATTAGGGAGATTCCATAGTTCCATGCTTGAAATTTATCAACTGCTCTAAGCTTGTCCTCAATCTAAGTATGGTAAGTCATATTTTCAAATGAGAACCTCGAATGAAAATAACAAAGATTCAAATCTTACTGATTTGAGGTGTTCGACCTGGTTCTGAAGCTGGGTGACCCAGGGTTTATTACAGAAACCCTAACTTTCCAAACATGGAGTTTGGAAATTCTGTTTGGACAAAAAGATGCACCTCCTTGAGGCGATTGCTAAGCAAAGTCCTTTTATGAAGACTGAGGTTGGAATCCTCTGAAACTTGATGCCCTAGTTTCTCCCAGCACCAGTGTTAGGGTCAAAAATGAAATGTAACACCCCGTTTTGACATTTCTACCTGAACTACTATTATATGTTGTATTTGTTTGATTGTGAGACCTCGTCGATTTGACGACACTGTGGACATATGGTTCTATTATTTTGCCAATATATATGTGTGTGTGTGTGATGATAGTATTATGGTCGGTAGTCATGTTTAGATATGTATCATGTGTTAATTATGTCAAATATATGGAATTTATTGAATGATGGGTACGTGGATACCGTTACAGATATATGTTGAAATAATGAATGTTATGCCAGGTGCATGGCGAATGAATGAGTTTATTGTTGTCATGTTATGATGAGATATATGTGTACATATTGAGGATTATGCATGATATCCTATATTGTACAGGTTGAAATGGCTAAGTGATAGCTGGATCCTACGAGGTGGGAGGACCTCGGGGACATGGACTTCTAAAGATAAAATGGTATGCGAATGATGCATTATTTACTTTTGTATGGTTATTATGCTGTTTATTATGATGTATGTTATGACATGGGTGGGGTAGAGTTCCAGGAAGCTCAACCGCCCAGATCGGTTATACGATGACAGACCGAGTACAAGTGCAACGCTCTTGTTATGTCGAGTAAACATAGTCCCTTGTTCCATTACGGGGGTGGAGGCTTTACCCACCGTTTATCCCCGAAACCCAGAGTCGTGAGAGGGTTTTGCTACGATGCGCTCCCCAAGGTGTGTGATGATGACTGGTGGTTTCCTGCTGGGGAAGCTTGGTCGATGTGGTCGACACTTCCGCTTACGGGTTCTAGCTAGAACCGGTCATGACTTGACATTCCAGGGTAGTCCAGCAGAGGACAGGATAGGATGTGGAAGTTAGTAATGATGTAGGTAGATAGATGTAGCGTGAAGTAGGGGTGAAAACAAGATCTAACTGTAGGTGTGTAAAACCCTTGGTTAGTATGTGTCGTAAATCAGTGATGTATGAATTGTCGTAACATGGATTTCAGTAAGCTAATGGATCATACCTTGTAAACTATGCTAAAACATGTGTCGGTAAATAATAAGTTCCTTGATTATGATTTATGTATGTGAATTATTACTTTTAGTGCACTTACGTGAGGAATGTAAGTAGTAGCTACGCTTACATAACTCGCCTACATATTATGAATTACATGAAATATTGTTGAGTAATAATGTCAATTAGTGTCGCTTAATATTAATTACCGTCGTTTAGTAATTAACTATTGTTGATCAATGTTAATAATGTCGATTAAAGTTAATAACGATGATTAGGGTTAATAATGTTGATTAATGGTTAATTCTTGTCCATTAATAATTAATTATGGTTGAATAATAAACAAAGCAATGGTTAAGCAATGGTTAATTAGCCAAGACTAAGGGTTGAAATGTAACTATAAGGTTAAATAAGTTGATAGTAACTTGATCCCTTAAATTAATTATGTGTTAATGATGTTAATTAATTTTAACAAGACTATGCTTATCTTTAGTAATGATTGTTAATTAGCTAATTACAAACTAAGGTGTAATTAGAATGGAAATAGGTATATGAGTCGATTAAATCATAGTGAATTTTATTTAATTAATATGATTACACATTGATAGGATTGTTGTTCATAATTGATAAATTGAATTAGTGAAATTATAATTAAAGGGAATTTTACATATTATAAATATTAGAAATCATTAATTAAATGATTAGGTAAGTGTAATTAACCAATTGACAATTATTGTTAATTAAATTAAATTGGTGAAGCAGCATGCAAATTTAAACTATATAATATATATATAACATTTATTATTTATTAATTAAATGGTCAAATATTGAAATAAGAGTAAGGATATGTTTAAAATTATTATATTAAATCAAAGGATTAAAATTAATTGAATTAGAAATTTCGGTTGAGAAGTGACCCCAACCAACAACTTTTAATATTAATTTAAATAATTAAATGAGTCCAAGTCCAAGTTGAGGGCTCGAGGACTTACATGGTAGATGGAAGGCGGTGGAAAAATTTATGATGAAGATAGGGGTAGTAATGGGGAGGAAAGGTCAGCAAACATGGAGATAAGAGGGAGAAAGGAGGGAGGAGAAGGGGATCATTACCTTAGTATTTTTTTTTGGGAAGTTTTGGGAAGAGGAGAGCTACCAAGAAGGGGTTTGTTGGAGATTTTTTTTTTTGAGGGGATACAATAGCTTCGGGCTTGTACTCGGTTTGGGCTCGGGGGTCCAAAGGGGTACCTTTGGAGCTGGGTGGTCGGCGAGACCTCACCAGTTGGCAAGGTGGCAAGACTAGTTTGGACTGGTTGAGTTTCAGAACTTGGGAAGGACTTTTGGATGCAGGGAAAAGCAAGGAAAACAGCAAACAAGGGCAGCAACAAAGGTGGACCTACTAGCTACCTACATGTATTTTCTAGCATTATTATGGCAAATTCTGTTAATTAAATTTTAAAAGTTTATATGCCGTGATTTTCTTTGCTACCTGCACAGTTAACAGTAAATTGTTAGAAGTAG
>LPNX010875120.1:0-28758 GCA_001517045.1 Pseudotsuga menziesii
ACCAGGGATTGAATATGTTTGGCTACATAGCATGTTATTGCACAGTGCACCAGCTAATACATTAACCAAGAAAATAGAACAAATAAAAATTGGGTTGTAGATGCTAGCTAGCAAAGAAAAAGTGTTGTAGCTGATCCATTAATTAAATCAGCGATCAACCAGATTGATCTCAGTCACAAAGCATTTAAACACATTCGACGCCAGATTATTTTGGAAACCCAAATGGAAAACCAGCAATGGCAGGTTCTAATTATGCTTAGGAATTGTTAAAAAGGATGAGCTATACACTTTCATCAAAATTTTATGTATTCTTACTCACTGGCAGCAATTTATAGATTGCTCTGATTCAGAGATGACCTTTGTTCCATGTGGACATGTTAGGAATCATCTTCGTCCTTCAATCTTTGAGTAGATTTCTTCACTCCTAGTTCTCATTCCTTTGCTACTGCCCATCTTCTTCCCCAGCATTATTTTTTTCCATATCCCTTTGGTTGTCTTTGCATCAAGCAAGCATTGTTTATGATAATAATACCTTGAAATGCCAACCATATGCCAACCATAGTGATTCATTTCACCTTCTTATTGGCCTTTATCCTTTAAGTTCATTGTTGACTTCAAACTTTTCCAAGGATTTTTTTCGTTACAAAGTTTGGAAGAGGGATTAATTCAGATCCATTTTGGATTACCAAATGCCAAATAAACTTATGAGACCTTCTTGTTGAAGTAGTTTATCCTATTGGGATGTGATTGTGTAACTCTTCTCTTACTGCGCCATGAGCTGTTTGATGCCCTTAGGGTTGGGCCCCGACTTTGTAACCCTTCTCCTTCTAAGTTGTGAGTGTGCAACTCTTATCTTGCTAGGTTTTTAACTCTTTGATTCCCTTAGGGTTGGGCCGTGACTATCTTGGTGACACTTAGTTGGGTTGTCACTGTCCAGTGACCTCTTGATTTGGGTCAAACTTCTCGTTGTTGCTTTTGAGTAGGTCATAACCTCCTTGTGGAAACTAAGGGTTGAACAGTACCTTCTTACTTCTAGTCATGACCTTGTTGGCTTCCCAATTTTGACCCTTCACCTTGTCGCTGCTCATTAGAGCAGTCCGTGACTCTGTTGATGCTCATTGGAGTAGGTTGTCACCTTGTTGTTGTTCACTGAATTTAGTCATGAACCTAATGCCATTATAAAGGATGGGAGTGACTTCTTTTTGGGTTTCTAAGGATGGGCGTGATCTCCTTATGGATCGCTAAAATAAATTGTGATCTTTTTGGACTATTTTTCGTGACCTTCTGTGGACTGTATGGAAGGGGATTGCAACCTTATTTAAATTGCTAAGTCTACCTTACCTTTTTCTTTCCTATTGCAACAAGTTGAGTCCATTAAAGAGTGTATCTACATGTATGGATTAAGGATGTCGGATGCCTTTGTTCATTTGAAGGAGAATCTATCTTGCTTGATTTAGGACTATCCTAAAGGCCTTCCATTTATTGTAGCCTAACCTTTAACCTACTACATTCGATGTTTTATCTCTCTCACAAGGTATGCCATCTAATCCTTTGGTGACTTGTCCTTTCAATGACAATATGTTACCATAAAAGTATCTGAGTATAAGGAAGATCCAAACTAGATCTAAACCAACATTGTTATAGTTCATTATTGTTGTTCTTTAGTTGTTAGTTTGTTTTACATGATACTATTTCTATTCTTATTGTTTAGTTTATGTACATTGCAATTGAAAAATTGTATCTCAAGGACCAACTTTAACATAATGACCATTGGAGTGTCAAAGTTGAAAGAGACAAAAATTATGTTTTGAATTTATTACAATAGTATTGTTCTATATCTAGCTCTTTTTTAGTTTTTGTGTTATGCATTAAAGTATAAAATTTTAATTATCTTATATCAAATCCTAACCTAACCCTAAATTTCAACAATTGTCTTAATTAGTTAAATATATCTTTCTAATGTTCATTAGTTAATCTTTGGATTTTTTTTTAAAATCCATCAATAGGCGTTGCTTTTTCGACGTGCTTCTGACACTTTGGTAAACACATCCGACAGCTGTGGCATGGCTCCGACGCTTCCACCCGTCGGATGACCAATGGTTCAAGTGTTCGTATGTGTCAGAAGGTTGACTCTTCCAATGTCAGATGGCATCAGTTAGCCGACACTTGTTGGATAAAAATACCGACGGCAACGCCATTCTGTTTGTCGGATTTCTGACACTTTATGCAATTTTGATTGACACTTTGGAAGGAAATACGGTCGAATATGTGATACAATGGTCTGTTGGATCTTCGAACCACATTAGTCTCATGTCGAAGATTCGACTTCACACCACTGATGGCAAAAAAAGGTGTATGTGTCGAAAAGGAGACAGATAAGTGTCGAATTTCAGACATGCAAGGTGTCAAATTTTGGGGTAAATTTTTGTAGTGTAGAAAACCTTCTTGGCTCTAAAATATTTACTAATATTTGAGGCTCTCTTAGAAAATTGTTTCTTGCTCACGGGTTCCAACCCTAAATAAATTACAAAATGTTGCTTAAATACATCAAAATCCTCCTTGAGATGATTATTGTTTACATGCTAAAAATAGGAAACAGTAACTTCCTTATTACACTTTTCATTTGAATCCTAAAAAATTAACTCCCCAAAATATATTACATATTCAAAATGAAACTTGTCTTCAAAATTTCTCAAGTTTTACAAATAAACTATTTTTTTATGCAGTTTATACTTTTTCTGGAAAATTTCTCTATTGTTTTCCACCGGTCTAGAGATGGCAGAATTAGATTCATCATGTCTTTATCCAACACTCTTAATTCCACATTATCTAAATATGAAATAGGTGGTGTAACAAACCCAAAATTCCTTAATGTAAATTCTGACAAAATGGGGTAAGTTTTTTTTTCGCTTTTACTATATTCAATAAGTCAACCATGTTCGTCTCTTGAGAGTATGTAATCACATTATTGTAACTCTAATATCATTTGCATTTACTCATATAAACAAACCGTAATCAATTTCCACCGAGTAGTTGACAATAGAGTTATACCAATGACCCAATGACCATACTAGTATCAGAAATAACGGTAAAAACTTTATACCTCAAATACAAAATCATACTTTGTAGCAATTAAGAACCGTCAAACTACAGTCACTCTAATATAAATCTACATAAGTGAATCTTATTGAAGTTTAAGATATATACAATTGTTTCATTAGTCACTAGACTATCCCTTGATTGGGGTAACAATTACACATTAACCCTTTCTTTTAAACATCATTGGCATCCCTCATAACAAGGTACCATCCTTGTACTTGTATTCTTGGGCACAACCATCCAAGATGACACATGAGTCCCGAGTGGAATAGACAATAAATTTAAACACAACGCACATGGTAGAAACAAATTAAGTAAGGAATATGCACCGATACAACAAATTCATTTTCCACTTGTCTTTAGAAAGCTATTCCACCATTGAATGCAGCTCCTAAAACGACCACTTTATTAAATTTAACATGCATATTAGTAGCATAAATCTTATATACAAGGTAAATTACATCCATAAACAAAACTAACTATTAAGAGTACTTCTTTGATCTTAAGTGACTGAAAATGTGTTTATGAATTTCCTCCCAACAATAGGCTTCATTCTACGTATGTTTACCCATCTAAAGCCACCCATGAGCAGGGCGAAGAATCCACTAAGGTTCAAAGTTGGAACCAACTCTCTCCAAATGTTTCAAATTAAGATAGTTTGTGATCCAATGAATACTTAGTCGTCATAATATTCTTCATACATTAATCATGACTAAACCCTCTTCATGTTTTTTCCATAAACCAAAAGGGTACTGACCACCCTCATCTATACTTTTATAACACATTATTTAGGCAACCATATTTATTTTAAGAAAATACAATTAACTACTCCAAGTTTTAGAGTACCCTTTTATTAAAAAAAAAGTTAGAATAACTATTTACTATCCATCCCTTACATGTTTATTATGAGTTTGAAACTAATTTAACACCAAGGAGTAGAACAACACAATACTCGTGCTAATCCCCACTTACATCCAAGTATTACTATGATATTAATGCCTCAATTCACATTTTATCATGTTTATTATGGTATTTAAAACATATCACTTACTATCCTATGGAACAAATTCCTTTTATATTAAAATAAATATCTATATTACTAAACATTTCCCACAATGTAGATATAATAAATATCTTACATATTCCAAGACTTAAGCAATATTATAAATTACTATATTACTAAACATTTCACACAATGTAGATATACATACGTTTTAGTAAAGAATTTCCAATAGTAAAGTTTTCCCACCTTACCTATAAATCAATTTTCTCTTTATATACATTCTACATTAATATTTTCCAATATCTTTGTTTACATAATGTACTATCTCCCATTAAAATATTCAGAGTTCATAATGAATATATATATATGAAAAATTATCATTTTTCCTTCAGGGTTCTATGTGCTTTAATACTAAGGGTATTACAAACCTTAAATATTTTTAAAGATTACTTTGTATCAAACCAAATATCCAACACCCATGAGAGCTCCCGATAATCACATAAATTTGTCTACAAGATCCATTCCTTACAAGGGATCACCATTAATGCTCTCCATCTTATTCATTTTAAAAACTAAAATAAGACATAGATTAAGGAAAAAGCACATAGAAGTGAAATAAGATCAAGCATCAACTATATTGATATGGATTGTATAACTCAAGCATCAATTATATTCCATGAATGGAATTGATTTCTCCAAAGGGAATATTATAGAAAGAATGCAAATAAGGTAAACCAGCTTAGATCCAGCTTTATCCGGCTCTATCATGCGCCGAGAGGGATCAAATATTTCGAGCTTATACAGTAATTCAATTATACAGTTTTTTTATTGACAAAAAAAGACTGTATATAAAGAGATAAGCTGGTTTGCACCTCAAAAACATAAAGAGAAAATTGCTGAATCTAAGCTGGAGATCAGTTCATAATTGCTACATTATTAGAAGTGAAAATTGTAGAAGGGAAAATCCAGATGCCAAAACAAAAACAAAATCCAAAATTGCAGATGGATTCTGGTGCTCGCAGATGCCAAAACAAAAACAAAATCCAGAAATTACAGATGGATTTTGGTGCTAGCCATCAATCACAGAAATGGACTACGGGGGAGAATACATCAAACACTATAATCTACTCGTATTAGTTTCTATAATTCAATCGTTTCCCATATGCATACTTGATATAGAAAGTTAAATTATACGCATTCGCATACCTGAAACAAATCTGTAATTGCTCTCAGCCTTATTCCGAAGGTCCAGCTTGTACGTATTGTTTTGAAGTGTGTATAGGTGTTTTGATTTACTTACAAATATATATATATATATATATATATATATATATATATATATATATACACACACACCCCTAAGATTATTAATTATTAGGCCGACTTGTATATATATATATATATATAAGTCGACTTTTTTTATGTGACACGTGTCATCTCCACGTTGAGCACGGAATTACACTTCTACCTCATACCGGGCTGTAGAATGCGCCTCTCGGCGCAATAAGGTGAACAACATGATAGAGGAAAACATTTGCTTGGGATTATTTCCAATAGAAAAAAAATAATCAACACTTCCCTTGGAATCAAATACAACCAAATAGTCAGATAAATTCTTCTTGGATTGATTTCTATTGGAACACACAGCTCTTACCCTAAACATAAATAAAAACAAACAATAAATTAGAGGAAATTTGGGGTCTAAAATGGGCCTTATAAGAAAACATGCCAACAACAAATTTTGTGAGTTGGAATTCAAGAACCAATATAACTTCAATAAAATGAGTCAACCATAATGGTTGAATTGACATATTTGTCATAAAAGAAAACTACTTTTTGTTTGTATTTTCGACATATCTCCATGTGTTTTTACTCAAATTCCAAGCGGGAGAGCTCATTGGATGCAGAATTAAATTCCACATCCAACGAGCTCTCCCGCTTAGAATTTGAGTAAAAAAAAAGGGAAATATGTTGAAAATACGAACAAAAAAGTAGTTTTTTTCATTCTTCCTCCAAAATTAATAACTATTATTTTATTATTTTAACTATTATTTTATTATTTTCCTTAGGAGGCCCATTTTAGACCTCAAATTTCCTCTAATGAGATCTTAGACATCAATTTTGGGGATCGATTTTCATGTAAAAACATCCAGATTAAAGGACATCGATGCCAGAGGAAAAGGGTAAGGAGGAATTGAATAAGAGATGAAATGGAGGCTGCAGGTCTCCTTGTGAGTACAAGAGAGCCACGATCTAAGTGGCTAGAAGGGATACACCCAAAATTACTAAGGTAGAACCTACACGTAGAGCATTGAAGACATGATCCCTCAACCATCGAACAACCTCCAATGGGAACTCTTCACTTAAGAGAGAAAATAAAATTTTCTAACAACTTGGAAATTGTTGGTTTAAAAAATTTGTACTAAGATAAAAATAAAAAAATGCAGGCAATAAAATATTATTCAATACTACAATAGGAATAAAAATTGCAGGAATCAGTCCTTCACTAACATGCAAGAAATTATTTATTTAAAAACACAAGCACTAAGGCATTCAAACGCAGGATATAATATAAATTTTCCAAATCTTACAAGGATCAAATCCAGGCAATGAAATAATCGAAATAAAGAACTTCACCAAAATTTTAAAGACATAATAAAGAATTAAATCAATGAACCGGGCAATGCTTTACCCGTAGCAATCCCGATCAATAGATATTCTCCATAGATGTGATTGTCCTTTTAGCAGCAAATCTCCACAGGTGCGATACTCCATTAGTTGGGTTTCTCTCTTATCAACTTTTTTGTCCTCCACACGGCATGTTTTCTCTCCCCCTCCATTCATCTCTTCACATAAAACTTATAGAGAGATGCCTTACGGATCTTCATTGGAAATCCTGAAATGTTGAGCTCCCTCCCTCAATCGCTGGTCTCTCCATAAATAAAATAAACTCAGGAAGGAAAAACATGCATGGTCAATGTGCCATGCCCTCCTTTGTGGAAAAAAAATAAACACGTGTTCCATAAACAAACCCAAGTGTCATGGTGAATCATAACGATTATACAAAATCTTCCACCAATTATCTGAGGATACTGCCTCTTTCTCGTTTTGAATAAATACTTGGAGGTATGCATCCAACATACTAATCTAATTTCTTCCACTCTTAAATTAATATTTAAATATTTATTTATTTTTAGAAGTTGAGGAAATTATATGTATAACCTACCATAATAAAACTTGCCAGGCCAGGATAATAAATCAACTGTAAATCATTTCTCATTTCCCAAGGTCATTTTTTTTATTCATCAATTATAGAAAGGACTTACAATCTATATCTATCTTTATATAGATATTTGTAATCTCTTTTCACTCATTAGTTTATAAATAAAGATTGGTTTAATATATACACATTTTTAGAACCTTTATATAGAGAGAGAATGCTCACTTTAATTACACCTATGTTTTTATGATTCAGGTAATAATTTTTTAGTAAGGGATTCTCATAAACATAAATACACCTATGTACATGTATTTATGTACCACATAAATATATTTAATGTATTAGAATACTTTTTCGATTTTTTGCAAGAAATTAAAGAAAAATGTAGATATCAAAACAAAAAGAGGATCATACAAACCCACCAAGTAAACCTATTCACACCTTACTTTAACTTAGGATGACACCTAAGGGATTATATCATCAAGGGTATAGTTATTCTTCTTCGAGTTCCCAAGTATTTATTATCGATTGACATCACCCCCTAGTGGATTCATCCTCAAATAATTGTTTTAGTCACACCCGCTTTAAGTCTCCTAGAATAATTAAATTTCATCTATAATTTTGATGAGGCTAGGATTTTCACTTACAGTTCCTTTTTACTTATGCTTCATGTTATCTGGTTGTGTTTTGAGGGGATGTTACATACTTTCCCCCTTAGAAGTAACAATGTCCTCGATGTTACATATTCGTCCAAATCTTTGTGTTCATTTATCTTCAAGTTCTTATTGCTAACTTCTGCATCCCTTGTAATGTCTTTTAGCTTTTCTTTGATCATATTCAATCCTTTGTGATTCCCACTAGATTTTATCCTTTATAGACTATACTTTTATGCAACAAAACCATGTCTTTCCAAAACTTATTCAGTAAACATGTCATTACTTCATAATTTAATTCCAAACATAAACAACATGTCCTTTCTGCCACACAACCTTTGCAACTTACATAACATATTTTTGTCTTTTCTTGTGCTTTTATCATCATAAAAAAATTAATATTGGATTTATCTCAAAATAAAACATAAGTAATCTTGATTTACTTAGCTTTTTGGAGGGCGTCTTTTACCTCCAGTACTTGGATGCTCAAACTCATCCTCCAATTGCGATAGACATTTATTTCATTTTTTCATTCATGAGTTAGCATCATTTATTCCACATAGTTTCAAGAAGTAATATTAACAATGTACCCTTCACCCTTTTTCCTTTGTTAGAATTATCAACCCATAGTTACCTACATTTGACATTAATTAATATTTTTTGTCTTATTACCTAGAAACTAATTTTAGCATTTTTTCTTTATTCCTGATTCCATAAAGCACATATCTGCTTTTTCTGAAAAGCTGCCTTGCTTTATGCTGATTTAAGGAAAAAGGAAAAGCTAGTCTAGGTGTAACTGCCTTGTTTTTTTCTCATGTCATATTCCCTCTTTTTCACCAATTAAAATCATGTATGAGTTGTCTTTCCATCCCTCTTTAGCTTTCCCACTTGACTTAGCAAATTCGTGAGCATATTCATAGACTTGGAAACTGCTCTATGCACGTATGGGGGATTTGACTAGATTTGGTAAGCCTGCTTTTGGACTATTTCGAATGGAATCCTTATGCATTCAACCATATCATGTAATTATTTATTTGAGTACACTATTACTTCACAAGCTTGGATATTGTACACTTACTCAAGATAGATTAGTGTTATGCTCCAATTTCAGTCTCCTTTAGTGTGAATTTTGCATGTTTTATTAGCAATTTTGTGAGTGTTATTGTTCTATCTCTTGGGTTAAATTTCCACATGGTATCAGAGCCTTTGTATATCAATTTATCTCCTTCCAAATTGTTATTTCAAATTCGACATCTTTATTGGGAGCGCATTCTGCTGACTAGAGGGCATAGCTACTAAGCTATGGATCAATCTCGGAAGATCATCTTGACTCCATTCAATTTATTTGTGTTGAAAGATGATATGGATATATTGTTGAGAGTGAAAGGTATCTACAGGGTGACCATGGAAACTAAGGAAGAGCCCAATGCAGCTACATAGAAAATTAAATGACACCATAGGAGGGATGAGGCCTATGGTCTTTTGTGTTTGATCATTTCAAGAGACCTCCTCTTCCATCTTGATGGATTGACATCACCTAATGAAGTGTGGGAGAATATTGAAGAGATTTTTGGAAAGACAGATGAGATGAGAGGACATCAAATCGAGAATGAGCTGATCTCCTTGAGTCCCAGTATATTTGAATCATTGTAACTCTACTTTTCCAAGTTTAAGGCCCTTGTTTTGTAGCTAAAATAGTATGGGATCGAAAACAAGGAAGAGAAACTAGTCTTGGCCATACTCTCCAAGATTGGTCCTAACTATTCAGTGTTTGTTTCAACCTTCCATGCCACCAAGTTAAAATCACAATCCTAGAAGATGCCTAAGCTTTTAGAGTTCATGGAATCCCTCACACAGGAGCAAGATAAGTTGGTGGAGATGGGCACCATCAAACCTTCCAAAGAAAAATTTTGGTTGCTGGATATTCAAGGGTGGATTCAAAAAGCAAGAAAAAAGATAAAAAACCACCTGATCTAGAGAGAGACAAATCAATGTCTCAAGAGGAGCCCCAAGGTTCCAGGAAGAACTCCCAGAAGAAGAAGAATAAAGGAGAAATGAGCAAGTGCGCATACTGCAGTAAGGGTTATCATCCTTAGAGCTCTTGTATGAAGAAGCAAATTTACATGTTGAATTGACTCCTGGAGAAGAATAACATCTCCCTTCTCGATTGCTCAAAGAAGAAGGAAGGAGGATCAAATTCAGAAGACAGAGAGAGAGTACATGCCTTGGTTGCTGGCACATCAAGCTCACCTAGCTTCATCATATATTCTGGAGCTTCTAAACATATGGTTTTGAAAAAGGAGACATTTTCCTCTCTTGACATGTCGAAAGGTCCCTCAATAGTTTTGGGAGATGACTCTCTCACTCACAGTTTGGGGAAGGGTAGGATTGATCTTGACCATGGTAGTTTCAATAATGTGTTGTATGTTCCATGTCTTTCCTCTACTCTCTTGTCAGTGTATCAGATGACTTATAACGGGTCTCCAAAGAAGGTCATATTCTCCCCCGATGATGTTGAAATCACTGATATTTTGAATGGTAAAGTCATATCAATTGGTGTTGTTGATCACACTTCGAAGGTATACATGTTTTCCCATTTTCTACCCTACTCAAACCCCTCTTCTCTTCTGATTCATGCTAATGAAGAAAGCAAGCTTTGGCATGAAATATTTGGCCATATTAACTACAAGTATCTTTCTAATTTGAGTGAAAAATATATGGTCATAGGGTTACCAAAGGTCAAGTTTTCTAAGGGATTATGTCAAGGTTGTATCCTAGGAAAACACCTAGAGAACAAGTATGAGCCTAGATAGTCATGAGAGAAAATCTACACCTCTTGAGTTGATCCATAGTGACATTGCTGGTCCATTCCCTGATATGTCCATGAGTCAAGACAAATATGCACTCACATTCATAGATGACTTTTCCAAGTATTGTTGGGTTCACTTACTAAAGCATAAGTCTAAATTTTTTGATCTTTTCAAAGTCTTTAGAGCCTTGGTTGAAAACCAGTATGGGAAGAAACTCAATATCCTTAGATTTGAAAATATTGGTGAGTATGTCAAGTCTGAGTTCATTTAGTATTGCAAATATGTAGGTATTCAGATGCAACATTCGATCCCTTACACACCAAAGCAAAATGGTGTTGCTGAGAGAAAGAACAGATCACTGAAGGAGATGGAAACCTGCATGTTGGAGCCTAAGACTTTTCCACCAAAGTTTTGGGATGATGCTATAAACTGTGCATCCTACATCCAAAATAGGGTGCCTCATAAGTAGCTTTATTGTATGAATCCTTTCGAAGCTTGGAGTGGGAACAAGCTTGATGAGACCCATTTCAGGATTTTTGGCTCAAAGGCTTGGGTTAGAATTCCAACTAAAAAGAGGAAGGCTTTGCAACCCCAAAGCCAAGAGTGATTATTTGTTGGGTATTTTGAAGATTCAAAAGCATTAGAGGAAATTTGGGGTCTAAAATGGGCCTTATAAGAAAATGCGCCAACAATAAATTTTGTGTGTTGGAATTCAAGAACCAATAGAATTTCAATAAAATGAGTCAACCATAATGGTTGAATTGACATATTTGTCATAAAAGAAAACTACTTTTTTGTTCATATTTTCAACATATATCCCTGTGTTTTTACTCAAATTTAAAGAGGGAGAGCTCATTGGATGTGGAATTTAATTTCACATCCAATGAGTACCCACACTGCATACTTTTAACGGACCCCACTACCCCAAAAACAAGAAATACTTGAAAAACATGATGATGACATCATCATCACATTTTCAGGTATTTCTTCTTTTTGGGGTGGTCAGGTCCGTCAAAAGTATGTAGTGTGGGTACTTTTTGGATGTAGAATTGAATTCTACATCCAATGAGCTCTCTCACTCAGAATTTGAGTAAAAACACAGAGAGATATGTCAAAAATACGAACACAAAAAGTAGTTTTTTTCATTCTTCCTCCAAAATTAATAACTATTGTTTTATTATTTTAACTATTATTTTATTGTTTTCCTTAGGAGACCCATTTTAGACCTCAAATTTCCTCTAATGGGTACAAGTTTTTCAACTTGAGCACTAACAAATCTTTCATTGAAAGAAGTGTTCAGTTCCAAGAAGAGCCTTTAGCAGAAGTTGAAGTTGGAGAGTCCTCTTCATCACCAGAATCATTAATTGTAAGTGAAGAGACTAATGAGTTTGATGATTCTGATATGTTTGGTAATTATGATTTAATTGCATATACTAAGAGTCTTACAAGACCAAAATGAGAAATAAATATCATTCATGCAACTAGGGAACTAGCTTGAAATCCTAATGACACTAGGAGGACTAGATCTTAATTTGAGAGTGCCCTTTGTGTGAAAGATCCTCTATTTGCTGAGAGGTGCTATCTGATGGTTGAATCATATCCACAGTTATATGAATATGTAGCACATGATCCAAGATTGAAAACAACCATGAAAGACGAATTCATCTCGCTCTAGAAGAACAACACTTGGGAACTGGTTGGTCTTCCCCCAGGGAGGAAGCTAGTTCAATGTAAGTGGGTATTCAAGAATAATTTTTCTAATAATGGTTCACCTTTGAAATATAAGGAAATATTGGTATCCAAGGGCTACTCATAAGTACATGGTATTGACTACAATCAAACCTTTGCACCAGTGGCAAAGATGGACTCTATAAGACTAGCTCTAGCCATTGCAGCTTTGAAGTAGTGGGAAGTACATCACATGGATGTGAAGTGTGCTTTTCCAAATGGAGATCTCACTGAAGAGATTTACATGAAGCAACCTGAAGGGTTTGTTTCTAATCCATATTTAGTGTGCAAGTTAAACAAATCATTGCATGGGCTCAAGCAAGCCCCCAGGTCTTGGTATGCCAAGATTGATGGCTTTCTACTATCACTGAGTTTTGTTCGATGCAATTATGATCCTAATTCCTAATGTCTATTTGAAGATAATTCATGGTTCTTTGATGATTATTGTCTTGTATGTGGATGATCGACTGATTATAGGAAGTTCAAAGAAAGAGATTCCCTCCTTGAAGGATGCAATGAACCATGCATTTTCTATGACAGATTTGGGATTGTTGAGCCAATTATTGGGTCTCAAAATTGCTCAATACCAACATGGAATCAAAGTACATAAGTCCAAGTATGCTTCTTATTTTATCATCGAGTTCAACATGAAATATTGCAATCCAAGAAAGACTTCTTTCCATTCAGAAAATAAGCTTGAAGAAGCAGGTTCTCCTCCTATGGTATCTTCAGAACAAGTAGCACAAATATTCACCAAAGTATTTTTTAAGAGGACCTTCAGAAATCTCGAATCACTACTGGGGATTGGTGATCATGCTATGAAGCATGATTGATGACAAGATTTCCAAATTTTGTTTTTTTGTCCATGTTTAAGGGAGTATTTTCCCACTGTGTTTTTGCTTCTTTCCTTGGTTGTATGGACAAGAAGTATGTAAAGGTTAAATAAGCCTTGTTGCTAGGCCCTATAGTTTTCTGATATTTACTCATAAAGTCAGGCTTAAGGGCGAGTGTTAGAATAATCAACCCATAGTTACCTACATTTGACATTAATTAATCATTTTTGTCTTATTACCTAGCTTCCTAAATTCCATTCTATGCTAGTTGCCTTTTACATGTCCTACAAATCAACACATGCTAAAACTGAGTCACAGAGTTCTTGGGAAACATCATGGAAACCAATTTTATAAATTCTTCTTTATTTCTGATTCCCTAAAGTGCATATCTTCTTTTTCTAAAAAGTTGCCTTACTTTATAATTGATTTAAGGCAAAAGGAAAAGCTAGTCTAGGTGTAACTGCCTTGTTTTTTTCCCACACCATCCTCCCTCTTTTTCTCCAATTAAAATAATGTATGAGTTGTCTTTACATAACTGTTTATATTTCCCACTTGACTTAGAAAATTCGTGGGCATCTTCATAGATTTGGAAACTGCTTTATGCACTTATGGGGGATTTGACTAGATTTGGTAAGCCTGCTTTTTGACTATTTCGAATGGAATCCTTATGCATTCAGAACTCTCATGTAATTATTTATTTTAGCAGCCTATTACTTCACAATATGTGTTTTTGTAGACTTACTCAATACAGATTAGTGTTATGCTCCAATTTCAGTCTCCTTTGGAGTGAATTTTGCATGTTTGATTAGCAATTTTGTGAGTTTTATTGTTCTATCTCTTGGGTTCAATTTCCACACCCTTGAGGTAATTTTCCTACTTAAGTATTTATAGAATTTACACATGAATACATTCAACTATTTAGTTAATAGAATAACTATTAATATGCGTTCTATTGTTTCATCATGAAATGGAAAAACTCCCAACAATACTTTTGTTGATGAACAAACTCTCCCTTTATTTTCACATCTTTAACAACTCTCTTTTGAACATTGAAATCTCTATCGAGTTGCTGACACCAATTGGACTTACAAGATTAAAATTTTGAGGTTACTCTCCCTTTTGATTGCTAGTCAAAAGTTTTCCCCTCAAAAACATCAAACAACGCCCTGTTTTCTAGATGTCAACTTTGTGCCTTGGTATTTCCATTGATATCACATACTCTTTCATAATTCCCCTCAAGCCTCCTACTTGGGTCCAGGAAAATTTCTTTTCCACTGAGCCTCCTGCTTGAGTCCAAGATAAGTTACGTTAGTAAAGTAGAACTAGATCCTCAATTTTTCCCCTTAGTGTTCCCTCGGAGAAAGGTTCTTTCCCCCCAAGCCTTCATGCTTGGGTCCAGGAAATTATTTTCCACTCAGCCTCCTACTTGAGTCTAGGAAAATTTATTTTCCACTCAACCTCCTGCTTGAGTCCAGGAAAAGTATTTTTCCACTCAACCTCCTCCTTGAGTCTAGGAAAAGTTCTGTTATTCATTTATTGTTTTTTTCTTTTCTATGTTTGATATTTACAACATGCACAAATAATATCAAATAGGTTCATATGGTTTTTCTTACTCATGATTTAAGAGATATGTTCATGAGTTCCATTTATCTATATTCATATTCTTACCATGCAACCATATCATCATGATGAAAAGCTAACAAAAATGGAATGCTTCAATTTATTTAATGTATAAATTCATGCCTTAACAAATTCATACATGCATATGGTGACAACAGAATGCTTCAAAAGAAACTTAACAACCAAAAACTCAGAATTTTTGACTACAAATTTACTTAACATGGAGGTTTAAGGACCAACTTAATTATCCATTAATATTAAGTTCGTCTATAACTATTTTACAGTATAGTTTATATTACTTCTCTTGTCCTTGATGTATTTTAATTGGAGAAACCATGTATACTTTATTCATCACATATGTAATGTCTCATTTAAAATTTAACTTTATTTAGCTTACATGCTGCAAGATAACCTCTTATACAAACCAATTTTATTTACATAAACAATAATTCAGAAAGTAAACAACGCACTTGTATATGCATGGGTCCATTTGGCTACAGTGTTTGAACCTGAGGCTCTTCTACTATTTGTAGCGAACCCAAAATTACTCAATGTAAATTATGAGAAAATGGGGTAAGTTTTTTTTTGCTTTTACTATATTCAACAAGTCAACCATGTTAGTCTCTTGAGATTGTGTAATCACATTATTGTAACTCTACTAGAATTTGCATTTATTCATATAAACAAAATGTAATCAAGTTCCATAGAGTAGTTGACAATAGAGTTATACCAATGACCATACTAGAATCAGAAATAATGATAAGAACTTTATACCTCAAATACAAAATCATACTTTGTAGCAATTAAGAACCATCAAAATACAGTCACTCTAATATACATCTATATAAAAGAATCTTATTGAAGTTTAAGATAAATATGATTGTTTCATTAGTCACTAGAATATCCCTCGATTGGGATAAAAATTACACATTAAACCTTTCTTTTAAACATCGTTGACATCCCTCATAACAAGGCACTATCCTTGTACTTGTATTCTTGGGTGAAACCATCCAATATGATGCATGAGTCCTGAGTGGAACATAAAACAAAGTTAAACACACTACACATGATAGAAACAACTTAAGTCATGCACCTATACAACAAATTCATTTTTCACTTGTCTTTAGAGAGCTATTCCACCATTGAATGTAGCTCTTGCAACCATCACTTTATTAAATTTAACATGCATATTAGTAGTGTAAATATTATATACAAGTTAAATTACATCCATAAACAAAACTACCTATTAAGAGTACTTATTTGAGCTTGGGTGAATGAAAAACGTGTGTCAGACTTTCTTCCCAACCATAGGCTTCATTTGACGTATGTTTACCCATCTACATCCACCCCCGATCTAGGTGACGAATCCACTAAGGTTCAAAGTTGGAACCAACTCTCTTCGAATGTTTCAACTTAAGATAGTTTGTTATCAAAGGAATACGTATTCATCATAATATTTTTCATACATTAATCATGACTAAACCCTTGTCATGTTTTTCCCATAAACCAAAAGGGTACTGACCACCCTCATCTATACCTTTATAACACATTATTTAGGAAACCATATTTCTTTTAAGAAAATAAAACTAACTACTCCAAGTTTTAGAGTACCCTTTTATTTAAAAAAATTAAATAACTATTTAATATCCATCCCTTACATGCTTATTATGAGTACGGAAATAATTTAACACCAAGTAGTAGAACAACACAATACTCATGTTTATCCCCACTTACATCCAAGTATTACTATGATATTAATGCCTCACTTCATATTTTATGATGTTTATTACATTGATAAAACATATCACTCACTATCCATCCCTTACATGCTTATTATGAGTATGAAACTAATTTAACACCAATTAGTAGAACAACACAATACTCATGTTGATCCCCAATTACATCCAAGCATTACTATGATATTAATGCCTCACTTCACATTTTATGATGTTTATTACATTGATAAAACATATCACTTACTACCCTATAGAACAAATTCCTTTTATAATAAAATAAATATCTATATTACTAAACATTTCTCGCAATGTAGATATAATAAATCTCTTACATATTCCAATACTTGAGAAATATTATAAATTACTATATTACTAAACATTTCACACAATGTATATATACATCCATTTTGGTTAAGAATTTCCAATAGTAAAGTTTTCCCACCTTACCTATAAATCAATTTTCTCTTTAATCTATATACATTCTATAGTAATATTTTCCAATATCTTTATTTATATAAAGTATTGTCTCCCAATAAAATATTCATAATTCATAATTAACATATATGTATATGAAAAATTATCATTTTTCCTTTCGGGTTCTTTGTGCTTTAATAATAAGGTTATTACAAGCCTTAAATCTATTTAAACATTATTTTGTATCAAACCAAATATCCAATGCCCATGAGAGCTCCTGATATTCACATAAGTTATCTACGAGATCCATTCCTTACAAGGGATCTCCATTTATGCTTTCCATCTTATTCATTTTTAAAACTAAAATAAGACATATATTAACGACAAAGAACATTGAAGTGAAATCAGATCAAGCATCGACTATATTGATATGGATTGTATAACTCAAGGATGTAGGGAAAATGATATGCCATGGATGGAATTAAATTTCTCCAAATGGAATATTCTAGACTGCATGCAAATAAGGTAAATAAGGTGAACAACATGACAGAGGAAAATCTCTGCTTGGGATTATGTCCAATAGAAATAATTTAATCAACACTTCCCTTGGAATCAAATACAACCAAATAGTAAGAAAAATTGTTCTTGAATTGATTTCTATTGGATCACACAACTCTTACTGTAAATATAAATAAAAACAAACAATAATATTTTACACCTCAAATTTGGGGATCAATTTCCATGTAAAAACATCCATATTGAAGGAATTCGATGCGAGAAGGGTAAGGAGGAATGAAATAAGAGATGAATTGGAGGCTGCAGGTCTCCTTGAGAGTACGAGAGAGGCATGATCTAAGTGGTTGGGAGGGATACACCCAAAATGCCTGAGGTAGAACCTACACATAGAGATTTGAAGTCATTCTCCCTCAACCATCGAACAACCTCCAACTCTTCACTTAAGAGAGAATTTTTTTTTTATAACAACCTGGAAATTGTTGGTTTAAAAAATTTGTACTCAGATAAAAAAAAATGCAGGCAACAAAATCTTGCTCAGATCTGCAGTAGGAATCAAAATCGAAGGCATCAATCCTTCACTAACACACAGGCAACAATTTATTTAAAAACACAAGTAATAATGCATTCAACGCAAGCTACAATATAAATTTTCTAGATCTTACAAGGATCAAATATAGGAAATGAAAGAATCAAAATACAGACCTTTACCAAAATTTGAAATACATTATAAAGAATTAAATCAATGAACCTGGCAATACTTTACCTGCAGCAATCCCGATCAGCAGATATTCTCCATAGCTGCGATTCTCCTTTTGGCATTGAATCTCCATAGCTGTGATACTCCCTTAGAAACTTTTATGTCCTCCACATGGTGTGTTTTCTCACCCCCTCCATTCATCTCTTCACATAAAACTTAGAGAGAGATTCCTTATGGATCCTCATTGGAAATCCTGAAATGTTGAGTTCCCTCCCTCAATCATCGGTCTCTTAATAAATAAAACACACTCAGAAAGGAAATACCTACATGGTCAGTGCACCATACCCTCCTTTGTGGAAAACAAATGAACACGTGTCTCATAAACAAACCCAAGTGTCATCGTAAATCATAACGATTATACTAAATCTTCCATCGATTACCCAAGGAGATTGCCTCTTTCTCGTTGTGAAATTAATACTTGGTGGTTTGCGTCCAACATACTAATCTAATGTCTTTCACTCTTAAATGAATATTTAAATACTTATTTATTTTTATAAGTTGAGGAAATTATATGTATAAAATACCATAATAAAACTTTTGAGGATAATAAATCATTTCTCATTTCCCAAGGTAATTCTTTTTTTTCATCAATTATATAAAGGATTTACAAAGATGTTTCTAATATATAAACATTTTTAGAACCTCTATATATAGAGAGAATGCTCACTATAATTACACCTATGATTTTATGATTCAGTTAATAATTTTTTATAAGGGATTCTCATAAACATAAATACACCTATGTACATATATTTATGTTATCACATATAAATTCATTTTTCTTAATGTATTAGAACACTTCTTCAATTTTTTGCGAGAAATTAAAGAAAAATGTAGATATCAAAAGAAAAAAAGGATCATACAAACCCACCAAGTAAACCTATTCGCAACTTACTTCAACTTAGGATGACACCTAAGGGATTATGTCGTCAAGGGAATAGTTACTCTTCTTTGAGTTCCCAAGGATTTATTATCCATTGACCTCACCCCCTGGTGGATTCATCCCCAATCATCGTTTTAGTCGCACCCACTTTTAGTCTCCTAGCATAATTAATATTCATCTATAATTTTGATGAGGCTAGGATTTTCACTTACAGTTCCTTTTTACTTATGTTTCACGTTTTCTAGTCATGTTTTGAGGGGATGTTACAGGTTGCATGTGGGTACACACTGTCATGAAACAATTAATTATCTAAAAATTAATTGCCAACCTATCAATCACAAATTTTTTTGGCATATATTGGTTCACATATTCACATTTCTTGTCATCCAATCTACATTTGACCAATAAAGCTTGATATTATGCAATAAAATTTAACCATCTTCTTCCCAAAAGGAAGGAAAACCTTTCTGAAAAAGGGACACAAATGAGCCTTTGAAAATATTCACTTGATATTCCATTATGTGAATCTTATCCTGCACAGTTTCTATCTGTCGATATTTTCCTACTACTTTCCTCACCCAGGTGATCACCATAATTTTTTCTTTGATACTCATTGTCCTCAAATATTCTTTAAACAAAGTATTTGGGAAATTAATTTTGTTTTTGGTTGTGTCCACTGGCTTTTTATTCGAAGCCTCCTTCATTACTATACAATTCTGTCTAGCACCATTTATTACCATCTCTTTATCCTCAATATAATTGAAGTATAGCATGATTTTAACAACTTCAACAATGATCATATCCCACATGATATCTATAGTTCCCTAGATTGGCAATTGTCCAGTTATTTTCCTTACTAATTTCACATTTTTATCAAGAAAATCCTTATTCTTATTCTCTAATACGTTCATTTCCTCTTCTTTCTTCAAGATTGCATCAGCCATATTTTTATTATAACTCTTTAATACAACAATCTACAAGTCAATCAGACTTATTTGGGACATAGCATGTACAATGGATTATGTATTTGTTTTATCGACAGGGTGAATTATTTGTACTTCATCTTCTTTGTTTTTCTATTCCTTCTCTTTCTCTAGAACCAATTGTATTTCATTTAGAAGATCAATTTTTGCAACTCAATGACCTTTATCTTTTTCCCATTGATTAATTTCCTCAGAAATCTTGAACCTTTTTTATTTACTATCACTTAGCTCTTTGGATAGCAACTCTCTTTCATTTTCTAATTCGGTCAATTCTGAAGCCTAGATTAACTTTGTTGCAGCCATATTCAACTTCTTTTTCAGCAACTGAATTGTATTCTCTTTCTCAACAAATATCTTTTGTGTCACCTCATATTTATTTTATTTATTATCAATAGTCAACAAATATACTTGAAGCTTCTTGATTTGTTACTGGTGCACTTTATTCTCCACCTTCTCTTGCCTTAGCTGATTTCTATTTTGTCATGTGTGGATTGCAACTTAGATACCTTTAATGTATATTTCAACAAGACACTGTAAATCACATATGGAATATGATTATGAAAATGAATCATGTCAGCCTCATTTCAACTATTCTAATCTTGCTGGAAATTGCTAAATTCAAAGTATTCCTAGTATGATCTTTAATAGTTACTAGTGAGACCTATTTACTTTATATGATTCTCACTTTAGAATCTAATTTTGAAGATTATTTCAAATATATTTTTCTTTCATTTTTATATCTTCCATATAGGTCATCCCTGGATTTAAATTTATCACTTGATCTTTCAGGTACCTTTGAAAATTCATATTATTGTACTTCAAAAGATATTTATCTAACCTTTCCTTTCTTTTTCTTGACTTCAGGCTCAGTTACTTCTACCAATTACCCTTGAGACTCATTTTTTTGTCTTTTAATTGTTTCTAAATTTTCCTCTTCCTTTGTCTCCATGGAACCTAAATAGGTTCTCTTACATGCTACTTCCACTTGGATTGCAATGGGAGTGACTACTTTTGTTTCTTTTATTACAACTAATGGATTTTCTTATGAAACTTCCATATCCCTCATCTGTGATGGATAATCCATCCAATTAACTCTTTCAACCAATCCTTCTACTACCTACTACTCAAATACCTTTCTTTTATTCATTTTCCTTATTTGTGAAATGACATGGTGTGGATCATAATTAACAAAAAAAACTCTCTTAAAAATAATCTCATGTAGCATACATTCAACAACATGAAGTGCATCTTTTTTCTTAATAATAAAAGGCCCAACTACCCATGCAAATTGAACCTTAGAATCCTTTTTAAAACTGATGAAGTGTTCATTTTCCACAATCATTTTTTTCCCTATAAAATCCAAGGAAAATATTCTAGGGCTCAGGTATGCTGTAAAATATAAGGTTCATGAGTAAATCCATACACTCTGATGATGGTATATACTCTTCTAATAGAAACCAATCTCCTATTATCCTATCTAGAGAAAACTGTAGAGTCTCCTACATCTTTGGTCATACTCCGAGAAACTTGTTCTGAAAGAATAATTTATAAACCTATAGCATCAATAGGTTCATATATTTGAAAAAAAATACTATTGATGTCTGTTGTGAGTAGCATCTATGGGAGCTGCAGTTTTTCTTCATTGAAAAATAGGAACATTATGATCAAGTATGATAGAAACCTGAAGTGCATGTTGTTTGTGCCAGAAATTGTTTCTAGACTACAAACAAACAAGGCAACACAATCTCAAATATTCAATCAAACAAAACTAGGTTTTTAGGGTTTTTGAAAGGTTTTTCTGGTTGCGAAATTTGGTGACAAAAGGGAATACATTCATAAGACAAATAGGAATTAAATCACAAGTAAAGAAAAACAGAGATGCATAATATAATAACCATGTATCCAACATAACATAACATTGAATTTCATCCACAACTGACAAACACTACAAGCATAAAGACAATAAACCAGCAATGAAATTATCAATTGTGTAGCTAAACAGGCTAGAAATGAAGCCAAAACACAGACTGAAGGGTAAAATGGAGCATATATCTCATAATCTGTTCATCAAATACACATGAGAGTCAAGTACTTAGCTTATCAATAAGTCCAGAGACCTCCTCAAGCCAGCCAAAAGTCGAACCCCTTGTTCTCTTTGTGACCTTCCTAAATACTGTTTTTTCAAAATTCAGTTAGAGTCTAAACCCTAACTGTTTTTAGCCTGCTCATCGATAGGGTATTATCAAAATAGTAATTTACAAAAATAAAGTATTCCTCAGAAACATAACAAGTAACTATTTTAGCTAATAATGCTCATAGGTATTTAGCAGCTTCTGCCAATAAAGCTATTCCATCTAAGGCTTGGGCCTTTTTCCTAGCTTTCTGCTGCTCAGCTTCCATCTCTGTCATTCTTCCTGTAAGCTCCTTATTCTGCTGCTGTAGATTTCTGATAGTTTGTTTTAATTCTGCACACTGTAAATCTGAAATTCTTTTCCTTTTTAGGGCCTCTTTGGAGACTGCAATAAGCTCTTGGTAGTGATCATTCACTTCTTCTAGGTCTTCCCTGAGTCTTCTATTAGCTGTAATCAAACCATCATTTGTTTCTTGCATATACTCTATTTGATGTTTATACTGCTTGATGGATCTTTGCAAATTTTCCTTCTCTGTGTCAAATGCCTTGCTTGTTGTATTTTGTAGCTCACTAGGCAGCCATGGGATGTTCAGTTTTCTAAAGATTTCCTCATCCTCAGGCAGCAGCTCTGTGGAAGTATCATGAACACTTGGGTGTTCTTGATTATCTGTTTCAGCAGGAGCATCTTCATCCATTAACAGCTTGTTTTCTGAAAAAGAAATCTCTGTTTCATCTTTTTGTTGTTCCTTCAAAACTTCACCTCGTATTTCCAAAAACATAGCAGACAGTTTTGTCTCGGTGAGGCTAGATTCTTCTTTTGTCTTTAATGGTTTTTTCCCTTTGCTGTCACCCTTGCTAGACTCGAACTTTTCATCTGAGTAAGAAGTGTCAATAATAGTTATTCGTTCTATTTTCAACTTAGGATTCAATAAATTCTTCATGTTTATCCTCAATTTGTTTTTGGGTCTAGTTTTGGGTCTCCAGCCTGGAGCAAATTATCCTATCATCTTTAAACTTTTTCCTTGATGCATGATAGAGGAAAATTATTTAACCTTGATCTTCTTTTTCTTTGGTATTACTGTCTTATCCTCCTGACTGTATAACTTCCTGTGTGTGCCAACCCTAGTCTCAACACTGATAGTCAACTCATCTCCTTCCAACAAGTAAGCTTCATCTTTAGATAAGATGGTAATTGGGCTTCGTTGTTGGACCTTAGTATTTTATTCATCTCTTAAAACCTTTTCTGTAAAAACAAATTTTTCATCAATGAGTGCTTCTGCTGGTGTTTCATTTTTAACAAGCTGGGCTTCCTAATGAATAAACAACAAATTTTGGTTCTCACTGTCAACTGAAGGCTGCTGAGATTCATAATATCCTTTTGAAGGTTCTTCCAGTTCTTCTAACTTGACAGATTTTTCATCTTCAGCCTTCACCTTTTGTCTTAATTTTCTAATTAGGGTTTGTCCCTTATCAACCTCCTTTCTGGTAGGCTGTCCTTCCTGGTTATTGTGGAACCCAGACCAAAAGAGAAAGTAGTCCCAAGTCCTTCCTTCTTTTTGCAGAACAGTGTTAATAATAAGTTTAATTAACCCATGGTGAAAGATGGATTGACTTGTGTGATTCTGATGCTCTTTGATATTGCTTGACATTTTCTGCAAACTCTTTAACAGGAAGAAAGGGAGATTCATCCTTGATTCACCAGCAAGGTGCTGAAGGAACCTGAAATGATACTTGAAGACAAAAGCATACCTCCCTTCACATGTAATGTAGCTTTGTAGAACCTTGATAGGCTCTACCCATTCAGCTCTGAAATTATGGATAAGCACTCCCTTGCTCCAATCTGGAACAATGCCACGAAATAGATACCTTTGGGCATTGAAGGTAAATGGCACCTTTTTGAACCAAATTTCTCCTTCATTCTTGACCCCTATTGCTTCAGCCACCAACTCTACAGTTAATTTGAACATCAGAGTATCAAATGATACTATATCTTGGTTATAACATTGAGCAAATTTATGAGAAACTTAAGTATTATATCCATCAATATTTTTAAAGAAGTTCAACCATCTAGCATTCTCAAAGAGTTCAGTACAACCTGGAAACTTGTCTATCCAATTCAGTTCAGTGGGCTCAGCCCTGTTGGTCTTCCCACTCTTCTTCATCTACTATCCCAAGGCTTGATGATGTTTTCGTGTGATTTTCAGAACCTATTAGTGACTTAACAACCTTTTTTCCTCAAGTTTTCAGAGTTTTGACAGACAGTTCTCCTTTGGATTTTCCCTGGCTGTTTTTCCTCGATTTTTTAACAGTCAGTTCTATTGTTAATGCAGGGAATTTTTTGTACCGAGCTTGGGTAATTTAGGTCAAATAGAGCACCAAAGGTCTTTAAATAGAGCTACTACTGAACTTTACTAATATCAAATATATTCATTTAGACCCTTTGGACTTATCTCTCACCGTTGGGAGCTTGTTGAATACATGAGTTTATATTTTCTTTAATCAATTTAACCTTATAAGCCTTAATAGAAAAACCCCCAATTTAAAAGGCCATGACCAAGGTCACACGGAATACCTCACTCCCAGCTTACTGCAGGTGTTAACAGTTGATTCTTGGACTATCTGAATGTCGAATTTAACCGTCCAGGTGTCTTCAAGTCTTCATCTTACTTCCAATTGTCGCGCTGAGAAAAACCTAAATTCCTTCCTCGACTACAAATTCTCGATTCTTAGCAATGTGTCTTCATTCCACTTCTCCACCAGCTTCGTAATGCTTAATTGGACAACCTCTTTCCCATCAATCTTGCCTCATTTCACTGTCTGTCATGATTTGCCAAGCCTTAACTTCTGACTGCCACGATCTCCCTCACGTCATAGACAACACCTGTTTGCATGATTATCTTTGATGAAACACGTATTAAACCTGCCTACACATGTAATTAGTCATCCCAGGAGCGGAAATATTGGATAATTTGGCGTAAAAACTGACAAATTTTGCACCCATGATTTTCTTGTAGCGCGCCAGTGTAAAATTTTAACCGTTGCGCTACAAGAAAGTTTGAAAATCAAATTTTGTGCTTTTTGACCACTAATTCAACTTTAACATAGGTTTAAATGACTAAAACTTGGTCTTAGTGCTTATTTATGAAATTATTACTCAACATATATCCTATAGAATCCTTCAGGACATAAGAAAAAAAAAATAATGAAATCCTAAAGGCAAAAAATCAAAATTTCACTCTAAACCAAAATTTCCTAGAAGTAAGCAAATGAGCAAGCTTAAAACAAAAAATCACAACCAAAATATAAGACTAAAGAAAACAAATTCATGACTTAACATCTGCCTCCAGCTGTGGGATGAAGTCCTCCCTGTGAGGCTTCAAGAAATTGTAGACCAGTGCCTTCTCTTCTGCTACCTACTAGTTTGCAAAATTTCCATTGGGTTATGGAGTCCTTATTATGCTTTACTCACACCGGTATATACAATGAAAAGTAAAAATCTCCTCAAATACTGTAGAAATGCTTGAGGAATCGTCCATTGACTAGACTTGACAATTCCTCACCTTCCAAAGACTACAGGACAAAAGTGTTATTTTCCAACATCTTAGATACTAGGAAAGGGCCAAACTAGAGGTTGTCAAATTTGCCATGCTTCCCTTTTTGCTCTTTTCTGGCATCCCACCTAAAAACCATATCATCAACTGAGAAAGTGTTATCTTTGATTTTCCTATCAAATCTGCTATTAATCTTCAATCTGTATGACTGTGCCCTTTCTTCCACTTTTTCCTTGTTCTTCTGCAATTCTATCATCTCATAAATCCTTCTCTGCATATCATTTGGTTCTTCCTGGCAATTCTGAAGAAACTTCATCACTGGGATTCCCAATTGAATAGGAAAAACTGCATCTGTGCCATACACTGATTGGAAAGGGGAAGTTCCAATTGCTTGTTTGACTATTATCCTATCAGCCCATAATGCATATTTCAGCATAGAATCCCATGATCTCTTATTATGCTTAAGCAACTTTTTGATACTCTGAATGATGTTTTTATTTGAGGAATTAGCTAAACCATTACCCTGGAGATAGTAAGGAGTTGAATGCTTCAGCAAGATACCATTATTTTCACAAAATGATTCCATTGCCTTAGACTTGAAATCCTTTGCATTATCTGTTACTATTTTCTGAGGACACCCAAACCTACTAAGGATATTTTCTTCAATAAATTTCATAATTACTTTGTCTGTGGCATTCCTAGTAGGGATGGCTTCCACCCATTTGGTAAAGAAGTCTGTTGCAGTTAGAATCCACCCGTGTTGTCCTGAGGAAGATGGGTTTATCTCCCCTATAAAATCCAGACCCCATTGCTGGAAAGGAGCACTTACCGCAATAGGTTTTAGGGGCAATGACAACAGTTTTTGTTTGCCAACAAACTTCTGACAAGGGATACATGCTCTTACCTGCTGATATAGATCTGCAAACAAAGAGGGCCAATAGTACCCAGCTCTTAAATTATTGTATCCTGTTGTCTTCTAGTATTTGTGACCTCCACAAGCACCCTCATGAGATTCAGAAATTACTCTTTCAATTTCAGATTTATCTAAGCATCTGAGTAGAATACCACCTAGGTCCTTCCAGAATAACTGCTCTTCTACCAGACAATACTTAGTAGCTTTTAGCTTTAAATATCTAGCAGCTTTTCTATCTAAATGCTCAGGACATTACAAAAACAACAGAAAATACACAATGTTTGCGTACCATGTGGATGCTGAGTAATAGTCCATAATCTTCTCTCTTTCCAAGATTGCTTGATCTTCTTCCTGAGCTAGCTCTTCAGCCATCACATGCAATCCCAGAGCTTGACAATTTGATTCAGCCATCAGCTTAGCTAATCCTTGTCCCTTGACTAATTTGGTAGGTCTGATATCTACATCATACTCCATGATTTTAGCAATCCACTTGCCTCTTTCCCCTCACTATCAGGCTGTGTCAAAACATCTTTTACAGCAGCATTAGGCACATATGAAATAACTTTAGAATGCAAAACATAGATTCTGAAAAATTTTAAAGCTTTTACCAAAGTATAGGCCTATTTTTCTAAGATGTTGTATTTTAATTCAGAATCCCTGAGAGTTTTGCTGAAGAATGCAATAGGTTGCTCCAGTCCTTCCTTATTCTTCTGCAACAAAACAACTGCTATTGTATCCTCTGATGCAAATGAGAATGTAAGAAATTCTCTAGTAAAATCTGGGCTTACTAATATAGGAGCTTCAATAAGATCCATTTTGATCTTCTCAAATGCATTCTTTGCCTCAGTGGTCCACCTGACTTCTTGATCCTTTTTCAGCATGACTGTAATATGTTTGATAGTCTCAGCAAAGTTTGGTATAAACCAACGCAGAAAGTTGATTTTACCAATGAAAGATTGGACATCCTTTTTAATCCTCGGTAAACTTATTTTCAATATAGCTTTTACCCTTTCAGGGCCAATCCTTATACCATCAGCAGAAACTAAATGACCAAGCAATTTACCTTCATGTACAGCAAAGTGTGACTTCTTTGGATTCAAGTACAAGCCAAATTTTCTACATTTCAGGAAAGTCTGCTTCAAATGCTTCAGATGTTCAGCATCTGATTGTGGGAAGACAGTAATATCATCTAAGTAGATTACCACAAACTTGTCCTTTTCTCCGACAAAAGCAATATCCATAGCCAACCACTTATACTATGAAACGAGAACTCGACACAGTTCTCGTTTTTCTCTCTCCTAATTTTAGTAGCTATTTTTACCCCCGTTTCAAAAATGGTTGATGCCAGTATCACACATTTTCATTTTCAGACATTTTTTGGGGCCTTTGAATTATCTTTGTTGTAAAATATTTTTAATTTCTATTTTCAAGTGTGTTTTTTGAAATTTAACAAAATAACATACATTTTAAAGCAATTTATAATGAAAAACATATACATTTTACGATTTTTTCTATAAAATAAGACATTTTTATGTACAAAATAAGGCATTTTTATTGACAAAATTGTAAATAATTTCAGAAAATAAAGACATTTAAAACCATTTTCAATGAATTTTCAGAGAATTTTTCTCTAAAAATGATCATATTTCATATTAGTTATCGAAAACTGACGACTCACATAAAGTCGAGAAAAAATATACAAATTATTTATAAAAAACATATTATTAAAAACATTATATTTAGAAATTTTATTTCTAAAATAAAGTCTGAAAGTCAAACATTACTAATATATCTGATCAAAAAATTGTTAAAAATTGTCAAAAATTGTCAAAATTAACATTTTCTTCAAAACATGAAACTATTCAACAATATCATGCATGCCAAATTCTTCATCGACATTGGAATTTT
>LPNX010875120.1:32212-95743 GCA_001517045.1 Pseudotsuga menziesii
CAGTTGACAAAGAAAGACACTCTCCACTCTAAGACTATAGAGATTATCAAGAGGTTGCTGCCACAACCAGAAGTTGCAATATGGGAGTCTGTTAAACCAAGCCATAGATCCCGAAGGAATATGACATCTGAAATGATGGGCATAGATGTAGACTCAGATGGTGCGCCCATTGATAATAGAGAAGAGTATGGGTCATCTACATATTCATCAAGTCCTTCATCTGCAGAAAATGTAGATTCTGATGGGGTGTCAGAATCCATGGATGAATTTGAAGAAGCAGTGTAGATGCTTTTTATTAGTATGATTTTTTTAATTGAAACTCTACAGGAGTTTTTCATGATGGGGTGTCATAATCCATGGATGAATTTGAAGAGGCAGTTAGATGCTTTTTACTAGTATGATTTTTGTAATTGAAACTCTAGAGGAGTTTTTGAATATTTATATGAACCATTTGTTCTTGTATGGTCTAATATATTATCTCATTATGAATCACATAATAATTTATTTGTTTCTATATGGTTATAATGGTGAAATTATTAGAGAAATTTGTTTTTTCTTTAATATGCAATTTTCTAGAAAGTTGTAATTTATCTCTTCAAGAATTTTTCTTTTTTTCCAATTTAAGGTTGATTTTAAAGTTTTGTTAAACAACAATATGGGATGTTTAGTCCATGGCTCTATTTTTTACCCTAAAAAAAAAACGTGTATACTGGTATCAACACTTTTCTATTTGGGGGGTGTTTTTGGTGTTTTTTTTGCAAAAATCATCGTTTTTATGGGTAGAGTTCTTGTTCATAGTATATAGTTCTCGTTTCATAGTATAAGTGGTTAGCCCTCTGAAAAGTGGCTCCAGCGTTCATTAGACCAAAAGGAATCTTATCATACATGAAAGTTCCCCAAGGAGTAGTAAAAGTTGTTTTCTCCTTATCATCAGAATGCATAGAAATCTGATTGTACCCTGAGAAACCGTCAACCATTGAGATCCTCTGTGCCCCAACCACTTTCTGCAATATTTGTTCAATTTTAGGTAGAGGATAATTATCCTTTAGTGAAGATCTGTTCAAATTTCTAAAGTCAACACACAACCTGATTTCTCCATTCTTTTTCCTAACAGGAACTAGATTAGCCACCCATGAAGAGTACCTGAGGGGCACTATGATCTTGGCATCCAATAACTTCTTCACCTCTTTTTCAATAACAGGAAACAAGGCCGGATTAATCCTCCTTAATTTCTGACGAAAAGGTTTGACATTTGGTTTTAAAGGGACTTTATGATATATAATTCCAGTGTCATACGTTCTCAATTCTTCATAAGACCATGGAAAAACATCAACATGTTCCTTTAACAATTTAATGTACCTATTTCTTTGTTCAGCTGTAAGTGCTTTACCAATTTTTACCATTCTAGGATGTTCTGCAGAGCCAATGTTACACTCCACCACATTCTCTTCTAAGGACTATACAACAAGTTTTAAGAGTGTATGATATTTTGAAAATATCCTTTCCAAAGGTACCAAACCCTTTGGAATGAAATTAATTTTTAATTCAATGATTTTGTGTCCAGCTATTTCATTTTCAGCAATCTCTTCCACTTGTCCATCCACATCCTCTTCATCTTCCTCTTGATCAATCAGGGAATTAGAAAACTCATGCGTAAGCTCTAAAAACCTTTTAATCTCAATGTCATATTCAAACACTCTCCACTGCTTTACATTATCAGGTACAGATGGTCTGTACCTATCTTCAATGGGATACCTCAACTGTGTAGTTTTGGGGATTCTAAAATGTGTAGCAGCCAAGACCAATGAATTTGCAGTATGATTATGATCTCTTGGAATATAGGTAATATTAAAAGCTACAAAATAATTCTCAATTATGTCCCGTACCTCATTTCGATAGACTTTCAGTAAACATCGAAGTTGTGGGGTTTTCTTCATTTATGGTTTTTTCAAGGAAAAACACTGTGTTCATTGTCTCTTGTGTTTGATTGCTGTGATTTTTGTTCTCTCAGTTAAAGATCCTAATGAAATGCTATCTTAATGTTTAAAATCTAACATGGTATCAGAGCTAACCTAAGAAGAAGACACTGTGCAGCTGTGGGAACTAGGGCTTCCTATTTTGTGGATCTCTCTCCATATATTTTTAGCAAAATTAAGGTGGAAAAACTCTCCTCCCTAGGGTGCATCTTTTTATCAAAGAAGAATCTAATTCTGATGTTTTTCAGTTTTGGACCCGACAGTGCTGCCAGAAATTAGGGCTTTTCATAGAAGAGGAATTTTTCAGTGAACCCAAGCCTTGATTGATCTCCTCCCCAAAATTAAAGTTAGGGATCAAATTCAAAGCATTTGGTTGGACAAAACTCTGGAAAAGCAAAACCCTAATATGCTCATGAACCAGTACTGCAGGATTTCAGCTCCAAATACGGATCTGAGATATTGACCTGGTGAGATATAAATATTTTTTATTTCCATTTGAGGTTGTCAGATAAGATGTCTCATCATACCAAGCTTGATGAAAGCTTGAGGGAGCTAATAACTTCCGAGCCTAGAAGTATAGGATCTCCTTGGTCCCAGAAGAAAATGAGTTCGACTCCTATATCCATGATGAGGTTCTAGTTCTAGAGGGAGATGAGGCCAAGGCCTTACATAAGAAGAAGTTGGTTATGGAAAAGAGGATTATTTTTGATTCTATCAGGGATCACCTCATTCCATAGGTGTCCTCCCTCAAGACACCTAAAGCCATGTTTTATGCCCTAACCAAATTGTTTGAAGGGAAGAACATCAATCAGAAGATGGCTCTAAGGAACCAGTTGAAGAATGTCAAGATGCAGAATGAGGATACCATCCAGTCTTACTTCACAAGGGTCTCCTAGATCAAAGAACAACTAGAAGCTATAGATGAAGAAGTGGAGAATGCAGAAATTGTCATGACAACATTGAATGGCCTCCCTAGGTCATGGGATTCTTTCATCCAAGGAATCTGTGCTAGAAAGAAGTTGGTCGAGTTCAGTAGACTGTGGGAATAATTCTCTCAAGAAGAAGCTCGGATAGCTGCTTGAGACAAAAAGATGGGAAGTGAATATCAAGCTCTCACAGTGTTGTAAAGGAAAGTATCATATGGCTAGGGTTTAAGAGGCCATCAACGTACTAGGGTTGAAAGGTGGATGCAAATGGTTCTGCAAGTAAATATAAGCAATTTTTAGAGATTGTAATGGTTCATACCTTAGCCAAACGAAGTTTGATCCAAGCAGCCCTTCAATCCTCTTCTTGCTCCTCTTGCTCCAAGAGACCTGTAAAACGAATTATACCTTCCTCAAACCAACATGACCACATATAAACAACTGATAATCAAATAAACATGAAATAATAATCTGATTAACATCATAATATGATCATAAACAAATATTCAATCGCACATTGAACAATGATTTGGGAAGAATAAGTGTTAGAATAATCAACCCATAGTTTACTACCTTAGAAATTAATTTAATTATTTTTGTATTATTAGCCTAGTTCATGTGTCCCACCTTGTGCAAGTTGTCTTTTACCTATACATAGTGGTCAAACTTGCCTTATTTGACTCATGTAGCACTTGGGAAACCTCTAGGAATCAATTCTGGTTTATTCCTGGCCTCCTAGGCGCCCTTCTGCTTTTTCTGCTTTATTGCCTGCTTTTTCAGTGTTTTAAGGCAAATAGGAAAGCTAGACTAGGTGAAGTGAACTATTTTTTTGTCCTATTCATCCTCCACTCTTTTCTCCTTGGAAAAGCATTTATGAGTTGTCATTCCATCACTCTTTATCTTTCCTAAGACACTTTGCTAATTCGTGAGCTCCATGACTGATTTGGGATCAGGTTTTTACACCTATGGGGGATTTGCTTAATTAGTAAGCCTGCTTTTATGAGCTAGCTTGAGTTGTCTTCATGCAACTCCTTTTTCTTTTATAAGGATGTATTACCTATGTAATAATATCAATCATCATTTATTGATCATTCATTAATGTGTGTTCATTAATTCTTCTTCTTCTCTCATTATGCTAATTCTCTACAATTCTCCGTGAGGTTGATTGTGTGCCTAGATCCTTAGCCAATTTATGAAATTCCTTATGCCATCAAGGCTTTAGAATTTCTACATGATATCAGAGCTAAGGTTCTCAAAGTTCAAGTTCTTCTTGCAATTAGAGCTGAGGATATCAAAGCTCTACATGATATCAGATCTTTGAGAGTTCATTAATTAATCCTCCTTTCCAGATTTGCAGGGTTATTTTGCAGGTTCAACTTCGAATGGATTCAAGAATATCAGTTCCTCTTCTTTCTACATTCATAAGCTATTCAGAGTGGAAACTGAATATGATTTCATATCTAAATAGACAAGGTCTCTATGAGATATCTATTGGAGCTGGTGAAGAATCTTATGAAGAGCCAAGTGACTGGTTGAATGACTGTGACAAAGCAATTGGAGCTATTTGTCTATCTATCTCTCCATGCATGCTCTACCTTATTTATTCTGTTGATTACCCAAAAGAACTCTGGACAATATTGGATAGAGTTTTGGGAAAGGACAATGAGGATCCTTCTAGCTATGTGGAGAGTGCCTCTAGGTCCTCAATGATTTCTCTCTCTCAAGATGTCTCGACCTCTATAGTCTCTGATGAAGTTGATCATAAAGAAGAAGTTTCTCATACAGTTCCTATTTCTACTACTCTCTTTGATTTGAATGCTTCCTCTTTCAATCAAGAAGCAAATATTGAAGAGCCATCTTTTTCTGTGTCTCCTGAAGTAGAAGATCTTGATTCATCTTCTCATGATGTTGTTGATGAAAAATAAGTGACTAATGGAGCTGCTATTGCTATTGATGATTCACTCACACATTCAGTGTTCTCTATGTCTTCTATCATGGATTCTGAGATCCATATGCCAGACCTCTCACACCTTGTGCATGCCTCTCTTCTTGATGGTGCGCAACCCAGTGACATCCAGGATGTTTGCTTAGCCAAATCAAGTCCTTCCAGTGTTTTTCCACTTACCATACTTGATCCCATGTGATTTTGCAGCTCCTCCTTTGTTCTTGGCACTCATTCTCAGAGCCTCCTTGAATATTTTGAACATCACTATCTTTCCTCCTCTCATACCTCTACCATAGAGGATACTTTACCAGTATATTCCCATAAGTCAACTGTTGTGTGTATTTGTGATCTCTTGGATTCTTTGAAATCTAGATCAACCCATGGAGCCCATGCATTCGCACTCTTTGATCCCATGCCTTCTCTATGTTCCTACATGATCACTTGCACACATCCTCTCTGTGTAAATGAAGATGGAGACATGATACATTCGCTTGAACAATTATTTCACCTATCTGGAGCTCTTTTCATCTCTACTAGTTCGAAGTTCAAGTCATATCATCATCTTGGAGCTGATTACAAGTCTCAAGATCCTTCAGTATTTCCTTCACATCATTGGATTTCAATTGTTCTACATGGTCCCAGGGTCCATCCTGTAGCTGTCCTTGATCCAGGTGAGCAGATTTATCTTCTTCCCAAGAAGAAGATTCCTCCAGACATCAGCATTTAGTTTGGAGTAGTAGCAACACCAGCAGTTCAACATTTTTGGTATTTCTTTTCATGTCCTTTCTTGAGGGAGGATTTTCCCCTTGAGGTTTTGCCTCTTTCCTCATTTCTTTGGACAACATAAATTGTAAAAAGGGTGACCATAGCTTTATTGCTGGGCCCTATATATTTCTGATATATTTCTCATAATTCAGGCTTAAGGGGGGATGTTAGAATAATTAACCCATATTTTACTACCTTAGACATTAATTTTATTATTTTTGTCTTATTAGCCTAGTTCATGTGTCCCACCTTGTGCAAGTTGTCTTTTACCTATCCATAGTGGTCAAACTTGCCTTATTTGACTCATGTAGTGCTTAGGAAACCTCTAGGAATCAATTCTACTTTATTCCTGGCCTCCTAGGTGCCCTTCTGCTTTTTCTGCTTTATTTCCTACTTTTTCAGTGTTTTAAGGCAAATAGGAAAGCTAGACTAGGTGAAGTGAACTAGTTTTTTGTCCTCTTCATCCTCCACTCTTTTCTCCTTGGAAAAGCATGTACGAGTTTTCATTCCATCACTCTTTAGCTTGCCTAAGCCACTTTGCTAATTCGTGAGCTCCATTACTGATTTGGGATCAGCTTTTTACACCTATGGGGGATTTGCTTAATTAGTAAGCCTGCTTTTATGAGCTAGCTTGAGTTGTCTTCATGCAAATCCTTTTTCCTTTATAAGGATGTATTACCTATGTAATAATATCAATTATCATTTATTGATCATTCATTAATGTGTGTTCATTAATTCTTCTTCTTCTCTCATTATGCTAATTCTCTACAATTCTCTGTGAGGTTAATTGTGTGCCTAGATCCTTAGCCAGTTTATGAAATTCCTTATGCCATAAAGGCTTTAGAATTTATACAAGAAGGACATCACATCTTTATTAATCTTTAAAACAAGTACAAGTATACCTTCTCTTCAATTTTGGCACCTCACGAAACCTTGATCTGGTTCTGTTGCTTCTCTTCTCCAAGGAACTTAACCTCCAAGCTCTGCAACACAAGGAGAAAGCTTCTAGGGAAAAGGTGTGGGAAAAGAGAGCTCCAAATCCTCCAGCATAACAATGCAAATATTCAAGTCTCCTCTCATGGACCTCCCTACCTCTATTTATATGCTTAAGGAAGAGTTAGGGGCAAAGACAAAGTAGTTACAACTGAAGGAGTCGGTTGCATAACTACCCAAACTACCCAAAATTCAAAAGATGTGTTCTTTGACATTTTTAAGACACGTACGCGGGTTGCATACACAAGGAATACATGTGGGTTTCCAATATATAAAGTCACGTATATATAGCAAATCGCGTACATATTATAGAGAGCAAGTCGTGTACGTACGTGGGTTTCCTTAAGGGAAAGTCGCTTACAGAGAAAAAAAAAAAACTCATTTTAGGGTATTTCTGGGAATTTTCAGACTTTGGTATCTTCTAGAAAGCTTTATCTAATTGGAATATATTTCCAACGGTGTAGAGATGAGGTCAAATGGAGTTACAAAACTCAAGATATGGGTCCTCCAAGTTAGGTGTTTTTTTAGTGACTTTCAGTGACTTTCATGAAGTGTCATCATGGAAGTGTTGACATGTGACGGAATCATGGGAAAGTGGTCACAGGAAGAGATGTGTCATTTTGAGCTATAATAGATGCCCCCTAATGTGTGAGGTTAGATGGGAAGATGATAGCCGAAATACATTATAAAGGAAATAGATGAGTATGGAGAGAGCAGAGAATCCAAGATCGAAAGGCTCGAACAAAGGTACCTGAAAGAGAGATAAATGTCAGAAAAAATGATCTCTGGGACATACAAGTACATATACAAAACATCACCATAAATATACAGGTGGATCCAACATATGTATAACTGATGAAACTATCATGGTCGCTCAATATGCAAAAAGGCGACATCTCAAATCTAAAGGAGTCATGGCCACAAATGAACAAGGTGGATCCATACTCAACAATCGATCATAGCCACAAAAATACAAGGTGGATCTATGTCTCAGCAAAATGTCATATAAAATATAACAAGGTCTTGCTCAACTTGGGCAATAGCAAAAAATGATAATGCTACTGTCCACCCAAGGTCTTCAATCCAAACCGCCCAAAAGGTACGAATCCTAACCATGCGAGTAAAGGAGTTAAAGTCGAACATGGAGGAAACTGTTTGATTACCGGTCAATAATGAGAACCATTAACAAACGCGAGGGAAACCACCATTAATGAAAATGGTCCCCAAGGTACCTAGTACATTCTAACAAGTGTGAATACAAGGACTTGAAGTCGATCACTTGAAGAATCCATTGAGTAGGAGACATTAAGGTATTCCCACTACCCAATAGCGAGGGAAATTGCCACTGATGACTACAATTCCCAAGGGACTGTCATAAAACTCTAAATATCGTTCCCAGAGCAAGAGGTGTTGCAGTCGATAGGAAGAGATCCATTGGAAGGAAGGCATTAAGGCACCCTTCATCATCCAACATGAGGTAAGTCAAAGACTAATTGGATCTGGAATTGGTACTAAATTTCATGACAAGGACTGTCGAAGACATGATGTAATGAACTGATACCAGGGAATGGCCGACACAAAAGGTCAAGGAAACAACAGAATGGCCGACAAAGGTTTAATCCTTGAACAATGAGAACGACACAAAAGTGAATTAGGAAGCTTTAGACACAAAAGGACCAACGAAACAAATCTGCAATGTAGGAGACATTGACAGATTCCCCATATAATTGGAAAAGAGACAAACTGGAGGAGTAAGAGACTCTGAATCAGGATAAGGTCAAAATACTAGGACCCAACTGTTGATAGACTCAAAATTGGTGCTTTGTTCAAGGAAACAAGACTTGCTCCCATGATGTAAAAAAAATGTGAATGAACTTCCCTTCCCCCCTTTCTTGTAAAGGTTTAACGAGTCCAAGAAAGCAAACTCGGGACCATCTTCATTTTTTGCAAGCTCGAAGAAAAGAAAGAAGAATGCTTGATAAAGCACTGATTTGTGGATTTTACGAGCCTGAACTAGTACATGCTCGATGGTGTTTTCATAGTTTAGAGAGTCTGAAAACTCCAAAGAAGACTCCAGGGGGGTGTTTTTTTATACAATTTAGTCTCCTGAGGCCGAAAAAGTATAAAACATACCAAAGAAGAACTCTCTTAAATTCCAAACAAGAAAAGGTGCACGATTTTTGTAGTTAGTTAGGAAGGTCCGAAAAAGGTTAAATTACCACCTACCCAACGCTCCTTCAAAAGAAGCATATATCCTGAGTTTTACGAGTGTGAAGGAAGGCAAGATCACTCAAAAATATCTGTTTGATTACGAGAAATGGGGCTTACAACAATAAAATCGATGCTTTGTTATTTAGAGTTTAACGAGTATGACAAATAGATAAAGTACACTTGAAATCTTTTTCATGTTTTGGTCCAGAGCACGAAAAAGAGAAAACCAAGCTCATACCAGGGGTTCCTTTTCCATAAGTTTAGTCCCTCAAGTCCAGAAAAGAGATAAACCTATGCCTGAGAATACTCTTCTCAATTCCGAAGAAAAGAGAGTGTTCCTTTCTCGTATTATTCCACATGGTCTGAGAAAGAGATAACCTACCACCAATGTGGATGCCCATTCACATATTCTTAACGAGCCCGAATGGACAAGTTTACTCGACAGTCAAGTCTATTTTGAGGAGTTAGACCTGGGACTAAAGAAACTCAAAATATTTCTCGTGAAGTTTTAACGAGTCCTAAAAAGTCAACTCACAACCTCCTCACTGTTTTTAACGAGCTCGAAGGAGAGCAGAAAGAATGCACTAAATGCGAGGAGACGAGTGTCATAGACAGGATAAACTAGTTCCAAGTGCAATGAAGAGACCTATGCATAATGTAAGGAACATGAGCAGGATAAAGACACTCAGGGAACGTCTCCTCAAGGTAAAGGGTGTCAAGTTGAAAAGGCATAATGATACAAGGCTTAGCGATGATGAGAACAAAGATGAGGGCTTATACAACGAGCTAAAAGCATGGAAGCCGGCATCAGGCTCATAAGCGTGAGCAGAGCACATGCAAATGCAATTACAACTTGAGCAACAAGGTGAGGCCAATAAACAGTTGTGAATCCAACTACAAATCTTGTCTCCAAGAAACAACAACATTAGGATCATATTCAACAAAAAAGTTTTGATACAGGTCACTTTGGCAAAAATGCATGTGACTTTGCTATCTTCTATAAAAGGTAAAGTCAAGGCAGAATCAACCGAAGAAGATTCTATAGAACCAAGGCTCGAGGGTTTATAATCAGTAAGATCAACCTTAGAAGGAGAGAAAAAATTAATAAGGGAGATAGAGTCTGCAGGAACAAACTCAATATCACAGGAGTTGAAAAATTCATAAGAAAAATCAATCACCTCAGTATTACTGACTTGCTGTTCGAAGGAAGAGTCAAAAGACTCTATAAGACCAACATAAGAAGAAAGGTCAGGATTACTAGGAAAATCAGGGTTAGACTTAGTCACAACTGAACCAACATACAAAATAAGGTCAGACTATATCAAAGACTCTAAGAAGACTTCGTCCGAAGGAAGGAGATCATCTAAGATAGGACACATGTCTAAAATTTCAAATGGATCGATAGAGTGGATATTAGGCCCCATAGTCTGTATAGGATGACTCACCCGGTCAACTGCTGGGACCAAGTCCTGAGAAGGTAAGCATGAAAACAGAGGCTGCTTCTTAGTAGCAATTGAATGCAAAGGACATGAGGCCACATAGCTCACCTGTGGCAGGGTAGTGTCTATAGAAACACTGGGAATCAATAAAGGAAAGACTTGGTCTCTAGTTGGGTCAGGAGACGGATCAAGAAAATCCAACCGATTGATAGTGACAATTTCTTCTCCATGATTAAACTACATCACACAAAACAATGTTGACACCACAGCTTGCATGGCATAGACATAATCATGTCCAAGGAGCATATTGAAGTCCAAGGGGTCTTCTATCACCATGAATTCAACTAAGATGGTATTCCCACCCAAAGTAACAGGTGTTTGAGAAAGAATTCCCAAGGCTATACAAGTTCTTCTATCAAACGCTAGTAACTGACTAGCAGTCGACACAAGGCTGGGAGATCCCATGCCTCACCAAGCATGAGCAGACAAGATACTAACTGAGGCTCCTTCATCAACAATACAACGAGCAATCGTATATGATCAAATTTGACCTTTATCTGGAAAGGTGCATCAGAAGGAAGGCGCAGATCAACTAGGCTATCCCAATCAAAGGAATCAATCCAAGAGCTTGGTGGGGGCTGATCCGAAGCAATTTCAGTGCCCCCTTGTTCAGTAAGTTCTGAACTAGCAGTGAAGAAAATGTGACTAGTAGACATTTCACTCTCCAAAGAAAGAGTGGGACTGATCGATACTGAAATCAATTCAACCACTTCGTGAGAGTCACTCTCCGAAGGGAGAGTGGGATTGGCCAAAGATGACATTGGTTCAATCACATCAGGATCACTCTCCAAAAGAAGAGTGGGATCAACCAAATCTGAGATTTGTTTGACCACTTGATCAACCAAAGATTGAGTAGGTTGTTGAGAAACTATAGGTTGTTCAGGAGCAAGAAATTTGTGAGTCTCGGAACACACTATTCGCACCTCTGCGATAGCAGGGCACTGGTGAGTAAGATGATATCCCTCGCATAGCTTACACAGGAACTTAAGTTTGCACTTTGAACGACCAATTTTCTCAACGGTGTCAACATGACTAGCAGTGGATGAATTTTTTCTCTCAACATGACCTGCAGAGGATGAGAGTTTTCCCCCAGCATGAACAACAGAGGCCGGGTGACTGGGTCCAACCTGACTAAGAGAGGTTGGTTGTTGAAAAGCTTCAGAATGCTCAAAAATGGGATGACCATGAAACCAAACTCTTCGCACCTATGTAATAGAAGGGAATTTATAAGTAAGGTGGTATCCATCACAAAGCTTACAAGGGAACTTGGGCTTGTGTTTTGAATGGTTAGTCTTTTCAACAGTGTCAATATGACTCACAGTGGCTGACAAATTGTCTTCAGCATGAACCACAGAGGCTGAGAGATTGCCCCTAGCATGACTTGCATAGGCTGAGAGACTACCCCTAGCATGACTTGCAGAGGCTCAGAGACTGGATCCAACATGACCTGCAGAGGTTGGATGGGCACCACCAACATGAACAACAGAGGTTGAATGGTTATGATCAACATGCTTTTCAACAGTTGAGTGTGTGCCCCCAGCATGAACCACAGAGGCTGGGTGGATGGATCCAACATCGCTTGCAGAGGTTGGATGGGGAGGTTCAACTTGAACATCAGAGGTTGAACGGGTGCCCTCATCATGAACTACAGAAGCTGAGTGATGGGATCCAACATGACCTGGAAAGGTTGGAAGGATCCCACCAGCATGATCAATAGAGTTTGGATTGTGAATATAAACTTGAATTGTAGAGGTTGAGTGCTTATATCCAACATGACCTGCAGAGGTTGGATAGGTGCCCCCAGCATGAACTGCAGAGGCTGGGTGGTGAGGTTCAACTTGACTTGCAGAGGTTGAACGCTTAGATCCAACATGACCTACGGAGGTTGGATAGGTGCCCCCAGCATGAACTGCAGAGGCTAGATGGTGAGGTTCAACTTGACTTGTAGAGGTTGAACGGGTGCCCCCTTTCTTATGTGGCTTCTTCCTATTCCTCCTTCTTTTACTCCTTTTAGACTGCTGGTTACTAGTATCAGTACTTTCATCGCATGAGGTAGAAGGAGGAGGAGAATCAACAATAGGTGAAGGGGAAGTAGTGTTTTGATGCCCTTGATATAAGGAGCTTACTTGAGAAGCATCAGGAGCATTCATGACAGTTGGAGTGGAAAAAAACCACACTGGTAGCCTGAGGGTGAATCCAGGTAGATTCAAGGTGGCCATCAAAGAAACACCAACATTCCTTGTGAGAGGAATATTACAAGGAGTTCCCATCATGGGGATCTCTTGGTTGGTGCTCAAAGGGGTGTTAGACATAGTTTCAAACAAGGAGACAAAGTCTGAGGTTGATAAGAAACCAAAATTACGAAGCACACACCTAAAGGCACAGTAAGTACAGACAAACCACACAACACTCACTAAAAATTCCTAAAGCCAAACAGACAAACAGGTATAAGATACTCTTTCCAAAAGAAAGCTGATAGACAGTTACTTGGTGTCCCTGTAGATGTTCTTAGGCACAAGCGAAGGAATCACCCACCACCCTCCCACACCTTCTACTGGGGTTACCTTCCAAGTTCGTCCAAGGTCAACTAGAAATAGCCTTCCGGTGTACATGTGTATGAACCCTAAATGTCAAAGAGACTAAAGGCTACCTTAACTATATTGACAGTCTGGGGGAATGGTCGTAAGCCTAGTTCGTACGCATGGGCAGGGTAGCAAATCCCGAAACCCTGTCTAAGACAGAATCCCCAAATGCGCAAAAACCCTGGTTTACATTTTGACAAGCAATCAGAGGGTTATCTCCTCAATCCAAGCCTCCACGCGGCCTCGTGCTTAACTCCCGTTTGAGAGGAGCTTCTTAGATACAATCAACATAGAAAAGGGTTTACCTAGTGATTGGCCAACTACGTCTGAATTTTAACACTTGTGGGGAGTTTAAACTCCTTATCCCACAAGTCTAGCCTAAGCTAGTTGGTGTATGACCCTATAAAGTAAAACTTACTAGTAATTTTTAAAATTATATCATTTATTTTAAGGGCTATTTTTAGTCAGAGGGTAAATGGCGTGAAACTTATGTGGTGTTTTGACTCAAAGTTGAAACAAAATGACTAAGAAAAGAGAAATGAAATTCAAAAAGAAAAAAAGTATTCTCTTTATTTTTCTTTTTCAAATAGAAACTTGAAAGACACAAAAGAACAAATTTTTTTTATTTATATTTTTTCAAAAACAATGATATGCTATGCAATCTAGACTAAAAACCTAATCTACATGCATATAAAGAAAACATATGTTTTTGTGTTTTTCTTTTATAAATGCAAAAGAAAAATAGCCTATCAACTAATGCAAGCAAGTACTGTAAGCAAAGCAAATAGACAACTACTCTACACCCCACAAACAAACCCTAGGTTTCCCTAAAGTTGTATATCAACCTCTCTTGAAAGGACGGGTCACAAAATTAAACCAGGCAACAACTTTGGAATGAAGAGACTGAGAAATAAGGCTGACATAAACAAAGGTCAAGAAGTCCCAAGTATCAATATAAACCTAAAAATAGAGGCTGCTCAGTACCTTGTCCAACAAGGTCAAGCCAAAGAAGGAGGTGGGGGGGAAGCAGCAAAAACAAGTATATATTCTTTTTATTTTTCTTTTATAAATGCAAAAGAAAAACTACCTACAAACTAAAAGCATGTAGATGAAAAGATCAAAGCAAAAGGAACTCTGCTATACAACCACCAAACAAACTCTAGAATGAACTAAAGTCAGCATAAACCCTACTTGGAAGGAAGGCTTGCATAAAAAACAAGTCAACTATTTTTGCATGGTGAATTTAACCAACAAAAGAAGAAGGAAACCAACACAAACAAGCTTCTAAACTCGGACAAAGATCACTGACAAAGTCTGACCATAAACATAAGCCAAAAATCATGCCAAGCAAAGGAGGTGGGGGAAAAGAGCAAAGAACAAACCCTAATGCTATAAAAGGCTTACCACATAGATAAAGAACAACCAAAAGGGATGAAACTAACTCCCTGGAGTCATGCACCTGCAGAGGACCCTAAAAGACCTACCAACAACCTACAACAATAGAAAGAACCACAAAAATGAGGAAAAACATTGTTTTAGGGGCACACGCAGGTTGTACTACTGACAGGTCGCATGTCATACGCGGGTTGCCAATACAGCAAGTCATGTGTACAAGAACACATGGGTTGTATAGCTGACAAGTCACGTATCATATGCGGGTTGACAGTGTAGAAAGTAGCATGTATCAAACCAGACGCACGGTTGTTCAGTCTGCAAGTCGCGTATGGGTGGAAAAACTCCCAAAAAAGGTCAAAAACTACCTTAGGAAGGCAGGGGAAGTGTGCTATCAGACTTATAAGGTGTTCCTAAGTGGTAAGAAGGACCTGAAACAATGCAAAATGCTGAAATAAAGACAAAGAAACCCCAAACAGACAAGGCTCTCCCCAGTGGAGTCGCCAGTTCTATTGTAAAGGAAAGTATCCTATGGCTAGGGTTTAAGAGGCCATCAACGTACTGGGGTTGAAAGGTGGATGCAAATGGTTCTGCAAGTAAATAAAATCAAGTTTCAGTGATTGGAATGGTTCATACCTTAGCCAAACAAAGGTTGATCCAAGCAGCCCTTCAATCCTCTTCTTACTCCTCTTGCTCCAAGAGACTTGCAAAACGAATTATACCTTCCTCAAACCAACATGACCACATATAAACAACTGATAATCAAATAAACATGAAATAATAATCTAATTAACATCATAATATGATCATAAACAAAGATTCAATCGCACATTGAAGAATGATTTGGGAAGAAGAAGGACATCATATCTTTATTAATCTTGAAAACAATTACAAGTATACCTTCTCTTCAAGTTTGGCATCTCACAAAACCTTGATTTGGTTCTGTTGCTTCTCTTCTCCAAGGAACTCAGCCTCCAAGCTCTGTAACACAAGGAGAAAGCTTCTAGGGAAAAGGTGTGGGCAAAGAGAGATCCAAATCCTCGAGCATAACAATGCAAAGATTCAAGTCTCCTCTCATGGACCTCCCTACCTCTATTTATATGCTTAAGGAAGAGTTAGGGGCGAAGACAAAGTAGTTACAACTAAAGGATTCAGTTGCATAACTATCCAAACTACCCGAAATTCAAAAGACGTGTTTTTTGACATTTTTAAGAGGCGTACGGGGGTTGGAGAAACAAAAGTCATGTACACGAGGAATACACATGGGTTTACAATATATAAAGTCACGTATATATAGCAACTTGTGTACGTACGTGACTATTACAGAGAGCAAGTCGTGTACGTACGCGGGTTTGTTTAAGGGAAAGTCACGTACAGATAAAAAACTCATTTTTAGGGTATTTATGGGCATTTTCAGACTTTGGTATCTTCTAGAAAGTTTTAGCTAACTGGGATATATTTCCAATGGTGTATATATGAGGTCAAACAGAGTTACAAAACTAAAGATATGGGTCCTCCAAGTTAGGTGTTTTTTTAGTGACTTTCAATGACTTTCATGAAGTGTCGACATGCGACAGAATCATGGGAAAGTGGTCATAGGCAGAGATGTGTCATTTTGAACTATAACATATGCCCCCTAATGTGTGAGGTTAGAGGGGAATACGATAGCCAAAATACATTATAAAGGAAATAGGTGAGTATGGAGAGAGCAGAGAATCCAAGATCGAAAGGCTCAAACAAAGGTACCTGAAAGAGAGATAAATGTCAGAAAAAATGATCTCTGGGACATACAAGTACATATACAAAAAATTTCCATAAAGATACAAGTGGATCCAACATATGTATAACTGATGAAACTATCATGGTCGCTCAATATGCAAAAAGGCGCCATCTCAAATCTAAAGGAGTCATGGCCACAAATGAACAAGGTGGATCCATACTCAACAAATGGTCATAGCCACAAAAATACAAGGTGGATCTATGTCTCAGTAAAATTTCATATAAAATGTAACAAGGTCTTGCTCAACTTGGGCAATAGCAAAAACTTATAATGCTACTGTCGGCCCAAGGTCTTCAATCCAAACCACCTAAAAGGTACGAATCATAACCATGCGAATAAAGGAGCTGAAGTCGAACATGGAGGAAACCGTTTGATTACTGTCAATAATGAGAACCATTAACAAATGTGAGGGAAACCACCATTAATGAAAATGGTCCCCAAGGTACCTAGTACATTCTAACAAGTGTGAATACAAGGACTTGAAGTCGAACACTTGAAGAATCCATTGAGTAGGAGACATTAAGGTATTCCCACTACCCAATAGCAAGGGAAATTTCCACTGATGACTACAATTCCCAAGGTACTGTCATAAAAATCTAAATCTTGTTCCCAGAGCAAGAGGTGTTGCAGTTGATAGGAAGAGATCCGTTGGAAGGAAGGCATTAAGGCATCCTTCATCATCCAACACGAGGTAAGTCAAAGACTAATTGGATCTGGAATTGGTACTGAATTTCACGACAAGGACTATCGAAGACATGATGTAATGAACTGATACCAGGGAATGGCTGACACAAAATGTCAAGGCAACTACAGAATGGCCGACAAAGGTTTAATCCTTGAAAAGTGAGCACGACACAAAAGTGACTTAGGCAGCTTTAGACACAAAAGGACCAACTAAACAAATCTGCAATGTAGGAGACATTAACAGATTCCCCATATAATTGGAAAAGAGACCAACTGGAGGAGTAAGAGACTCTGAATCGGGATAAGGTCAAAATACTAGGACCCAACTGTTGATAGACTCAAAATTGGTGCTTTGTTCAAGGAAACAAGACTTTCTGCCATGATGTAAAAAAAATGTGAATGAACTTCCCTTTCCCTCTTTCTTGTAAAGGTTTAACGAGTCCAAGAAAGCAAACTCGGGACCATCTTCATTTTTGGCAAGCTTGAAGAAAAGAAAGAAGAATGCTTGATAAAGCACTGATTCGTGGATTTTACAAGCTCGAACTAGTACATGCTCGACGGTGTTTTTATAGTTTAAAGAGTCTGAAAACTCCAAGAAGACTTTAGGGGGGTGCTTTTTCATACAATTTAGTCTCCTGAGGCCGAAAAAGTATAAAACATACCAAAGAAGAACTCTCTTAACTTCCAAAGAAGAAAAGGCGCACCTTTTTTGTACTTAGTCAGGAAGGTCCGAAAAAGGTTAAATTACCACCTACCCAATGCTCCTTCAAAAGTAGCATATAGCCTGAGTTGTACGAGTGTGAAGGAAGGAAAGATCACTCAAAAAGATCCATTTGATTACGAGAAATGGGGCTTACAACAATAAACTCGATTCTTTGTTCTTTAGGGTTTAACGAGTATGACAAAGACATAAAGTACACTCGGAATCTTTTTCATGTTTTTGTCTAGAGCATGAAAAAGAGAAAACTAAGCTCATACCGGGGGTTCTTTTTCCGTAAGTTTAGTCCCTCAAGTCCGGAAAAGAGATAAACCTATGCCTGAGAATACTCTTCTCAATTCCAAAGAAAAGAGAGTGTTCCTTTCTCGTATTATTCCACATGGTCCGAGAAAGAGATAACCTATCACCAATGTGGATGCCCATTCACATATTCTTAACGAGCCTAAATGGACAAGTTTACTCGGTAGTCAAGTCTATTTTGAGGAGTTAGACCTGGGCCTAAAGAAAATCGAAATATTTCCCGTGAAGTTTTAACGAGTCCGGAAAAGTCAACTCGCAACCTCCTTACTATTTTTAACGAGATCGAAGGAGAGCAGAAAGAATGCTCTGAATGCGAGGAGACGAGTGTCATAGACAGGTGAAACTAGTTCCAAGCGCAAGGAACAGACCTATGCATAATGTAAGGAACATGAGTAGGATAAATACACTTGGGGAACATCTCCTCAAGGTAAAGGGTGTCAAGTTGCAAAGGAAAAATGATACAAGGCTTAGCAACGATGAGAAAAAAGATGATGGCTTATACAACGAGCTAAAAGCGTGGAAGCCGGCATCAGGATCATAAGTGTGAGAAGAGCACATGCAAATGCAATTACAACTTGAACAACAAGGTGAGGCCAATAAATAGTTGTGAATCCAACTACAAATCTTGTCTCCAAGAAACAACAACATCAGGATCATATTCAACAGAAAAGTTCTGATACAAGTCACTTTGGCAAAAACACATGTGACTTTGCTATCTTCTATAAAAGGTAAAGTCAAGGCAGAATCAACCAAATAATATTCTATAGAACCAAGGCTCGAGGGTTTATAATCAGTAAGATCAACCTTAGAAGGAGAGAAAAAATCAACAAGGGAGATAGAGTCTGCAGGAACAAACTCAATATCACAGGAGTTGAAAAATTCATAAGAAAAATCAAGCACCTCAGGATTATTGACTTGTTGTTCGAAGGAAGAGTCAAAAGACTCAACAAGACCAACATAAGAAGAAAGGTCAGGCTTACTAGGAAAATCAGGGTTAGACTTAGTCACAACTGAACCAACATCCAAAAGAAGGTCAGACTGTATCAAAGACTCTAAGAAGACTTCGTCCGAAGGAAAGAGATCATCCGAGATAGGAAATATGTCTAAACTTTCAAATGGATTGACAGAGTGGAGATTAGGCCCCACAGTCTATATAGGATGAATCACACGGTCAACTGCTGGGACCAAGTCTTGAGAAGGTAAGCATGAAAACAGAGGCTACTTCTCAGTAGCAATTGAACACAAAGGAAATGAGGCCACATAGCTCACCTATGGCGGGGTAGTGTCTATAGAAACACTAGGAATCAATAAAGGAAAGACTTGGTCTCTAGTTGGGTTAGGAGACGGATCAAGAAAATCCAACTGATCGATAGTGACAATTTCTTCTCCATGATTAAAGTACATCACACGAAATAATGTTGACACCACAGCTTGCATGGCATAGACATAATCACGTCCAAGGAGCATATTGAAGTCCAAGGGGTCTTCTATCACCATGAAGTCAACTAAGACGGTCTTCCCACTCAAAGTAACAGGTGTTTGAGAAATAATTTCCAAGGCTATACAAGTTCTTCTATCAAACACTAGTAACTGACTAGCAGTCGACACAAGGCTAGGAGATCCCATGCCTCACCAAGCATGAGCAAACAAGATACTAACTGAGGCTCCTTCATTAACAATACAATGAGAAATCGTATATGATCAAATTTGACCTTTATATGGAAAGGTGCATCAGAAGGAAGGCGCAGATCAACTACGCTATCCCAATCAAAGGAATCAATCCGAGAGCTTGGTGGGGGTTGATCCGAAGCAAGCTCAGTGCCCCCTTGTTCAGTAAGTTTTGAACTGGCAGTGAAGAAAATGTGACTAGTAGACACTTCACTCTCCAAAGGAAGAGTGGGATTGATCGATACTAAAATTAATTCAACCGCTTCGTGAAAGTCACTCTCCGAAGGGGGAGTGGGATTGACCAAAGATGACATTGGTTTAATCACATCAGGATCACTCTCCAAAAGAAGAGTGGGGTGGACCAAATCTGAGATTTGTTTGACCACTTGATCAACCAAAGGTTGAGTAGGTTGTTGAGAAACTATAGGTTGTTCAGGAGAAGGAAATTCTTGAGTCTCGGACCACACTCTTCGCACCTCTGTGATAGCAAACCACTGGTGAGTAAGATGATATCCCTCGCATAGCTTACAAGGGAGCTTAAGTTTGCACTTAGAACGACCAGTTTTATCAACGGTGTCAACATGACTAGTAGTGGATGACTGTTTTATCTCAACATGACCTGCAGAGGATAAGAGCTTTCCCCCAGCATGAACAATAGAGGCTAGGTGACTGGGTCCAACCTGACTAAGAGAGCTTGGTTGTTGAAAAGCTTCAGAATGTTCAAAAACGGGATGACCATGAAACCAAACTCTTCGCACCTCTGCAATAGAAGGGCATTTATAAGTAAGGTGGTCTCCCTCACAAAGCTTACAAGGGAACTTGGGCTTGTGTTTTGAATGGTTAGTCTTTTCAACAGTGTCAACATGACTCGCAATGGCTTACAGATTGTCTTCAGCATGAACCACGGAGGCTGAGAGACTGCCCCCAACATGACTTGCAGAGGCTGAGAGACTGCCCCCAGCATGACTTGCAGAGGTTGAGATACTGGATCCAACATGACCTGCATAGGTTGGATGGGCATTACCAACATGAACAACAGAGGTTGAATGGTTATGATCAACATGCTTTTCAGCAGTTGAGTGTGTGCCCCTAGCATAAACCACAGAGGCTGGGTGGATGGATCCAACATCACTTGTAGAGGTTGGATGGGGAGGTTCAACTTGAACATCAGAGGTTGAACGGGTTCCCTCAGCATGAACTACAGATGCTAAGTGATGGGATCCAACGTGATCTGGAAAGGTTGGAAGGATCCCACCAGCATGATCAACAAAGTTTGGATGGTGAAGATCAAGTTGACTTGCAGAGGTTGAGTGCTTATATCCAACATGACCTGCAGAGGTTGGATAGGTGCCCCCAGCATGAACTGTAGAGGTTGGGTGGTGAGGTTCAACTTGACTTGCAGAGGTTGAACGCTTAGATCCAACATGACCTATAGAGGTTGGATAGGTGCCCCCATCATGAAATGCAGAGGCTGGGTGGTGAGGTTCAACTTGACTTGCAGAGGTTGAACGGGTTCCCCCTTTCTTATGTTCCTTCTTCCTATTCCTCCTTCTTTTACTCCTTTTAGATTGCCGGTTACTAGTATCAGTACTTTCACCGCATGGGGTATAAGGAGGAGGAGAATCAACTATAGGTGAAGGGGAAGCAGTGTTTTGATGCCCTTGATATAAGGAGCTTACTTGAGAAACATCAGGATCATTCAAAACAGTTGGAGTGGAAAACAACCACATTGGTAGCCTGAGGGTGAATCCAGGTAGATTCAAGGTGGCCATCAAAGGAACACCAACATTCCCCGTGAGAGGAATATTATGAGTTTCCATCATGGGGATCTCTTTGTTGGTGTTCAAAGGGGTGTTAGACATAGTTTCAAAGAAGGAGACAAAGTTTGAGGTTGATAAGAAACCAAAATTACAAAGCACACACCTAAAGGCACACTAAGTATAGACAAACCACATAGCACTCACTAAAAATTCCTAAAGCCAAACAGACAAACATGTATAAGATACGCTTTTCAAAAGAAAGCTGATAGACAGTTACTTGGCGTCCCTATAGATGTTCTTAGGAACAAGCGGAGGAATCACCCACCACCCTCCCACACCTTCTACTGGGTTTACCTTCCAAGTCCGTGCAAGGTCAACCAAAAACAACCTTTTGGTGTACCTTTTTATGAACCCTAAATGTCAAAGAGACTAAAGGCTACCTTAACTATATTGACAGTCTAGGGGGGACAATTGTAAGCCTGGTTCGTACACATGGGCAGGGTAGCAAATCCTGAAACCTTGTCTAAGACAGAATCCCTAGATGCGCAAAAACCATGTTTTACATTTTGACAAGCAATCAGAGGGTTATCTCCTCAGTCCAAGCCTCCACGCGGCCTCGTGCTTAACTCCCGTTTGAGAGGAGATTCCCAGATACAATCAATGTAGAAAAGGGTTTACCTAGTGATTAGCCAACTACATCTGAATTTTAACACTTGTGGGGAGTTTAAACTCCTTATCCCACAAGTCTAGCCTAAGCTAGTTGGTGTATGACCCTATAAAATAAAACTTACTAGTAATTTTTAAAATTATATCCTTTATTTTAAGGGCTATTTTTAGTCAAAGGGTAAATGGCGTGAAACTTATGTGGTGTTTTGACTCAAAGTTGAAACAAAATGACTAAGCAAAGAGAAATGAAATGCAAAAAGAAAAAAGTATTCTCTTTATTTTTCTTTTTCAAATAGAAATTTAAAAGCCACAAAAGAACAAATTCTTTTTATTTATATTTTTTCAAAAACAATGATATGCTATGCAATCTAGACTAAAAACCTAATCTACATGCATATAAAGCAAACATGTGTTTTTGTCTTTTTCTTTTATAAATGCAAAAGAAAAACAGCCCATCAACTAATGCAAGCAAGTACTGTAAGCAAAGCAAATAGACATCTACTCTACACCCCACAAACAAACCCTAGGTTTCCCTAAAGTTGTATATCAACCTCTCTTGAAAGGAAGGGTCACAAAAGTAAACAAGCCAACAACTTTGGAATGAAGAGACTGAGCAATAAGAATGACATAAACAAAGGTCAAGAAGTCCCAAGTATCAATCTAAACCTCAAGACAGAGGCTGCTCAGTACCTTGTCCAACAAGGTCAAGCCAAAGAAGGAGGTGGGGGGGGAGTCGCAAAAACAAGTATATGTTCTTTTTATTTTTATTTTCAAAATGAAAAATAAAAGCTACCAACAAACTAAAATCATGTAGATGACAAGATCAAATCAAAAGGAACTCTGCTATACAACCACCAAACAAACTCTAGAATGAACTAAAGTCAGCATAAACCCTACTTGGAAGGAAGGATTGCATAAAAAACAAGTCAACTATTTTGGCATGGTGAAGTTAACCAACAAAAGCAGAAGGAAACCAACACAAACAAGCTTCTAAACTCTGACAAAGATCACTGACAAAGGCTGACCAGAAACATAAGCCAAAAATCATGCCAAGCAAAGGAGGTGGGGGAAAAGAGCAAAGAACAAACCCTAATGCTATAAAAGGCTTACCACATAGATAAAGAACAACCAAAAGGGATGACAGTAACTCCTTAGAGTCATGCACCTGCAGAGGACCCCAAAAGACCTACCAACAACCTACAACAATAGAAAGAACCACAAAAATGAGGAAAAACACTCTTTTAGGGGCACACGCAGGTTGTACTACTGACAGGTCGCGTGTCATACGCGGGTTGCCAATATAGCAAGTCACGTGTACAAGCACACGTGGGTTGTATAGCTAACAAGTCGTGTATCATACGTGGGTTGACAGTATAGACAGTCGCGTGTATCAAACCAGACATGCGACTGTTCAGTCTGCAAGTCGCGTATGGGTGGAAAAACTCCCAAAAAAGGTCAAAAACTATCTTAAGAAGGCAGGGGAAGTGTGCTGTCAGACTTATAAGGTGTTCCTAATTGGTAAGAAGGACCTGAAATAATGCAAAGGGCTAAAAGAAAGACAAAGAAACCCCAAACTGGCAAGGCTCTCCCCAGCGGAATCACCAGTTCTGTTGTAAAGGAAAGTATCCTATGGCTAGGGTTTAAGAGGCCATCAACGTACTAGGGTTGAAAGGTGGATGCAAATGGTTCTGCAAGTAAATACAAGCAAGTTTCAGAGATTGGAATGGTTCTTACCTTAGCCAAACGAAGGTTGATCCAAGCAGCCCTTCAATCCTCTTCTTGCTCCTCTTTCTCCAAGAGACCTGCAAAATGAATTATACCTTCCTCAAACCAGCATGACCACATATAAACAACTGATAATCAAATAAACATGAAATAATAATCTGATTAATATCATAATATGATCATAAACAAAGATTCAATCGCACATTGAACAATGATTTGGGAAGAAGAAGGACATCACATCTTTATTAATCTTGAAAACAAGTACAAGTATACCTTCTCTTCAAGTTTGGCACCTCACGAAACCTTGATCTGGTTCTGCTGCTTCTCTTCTTCAAGGAACTCAGCCTCCAAGCTATGCAACACAAGGAGAAAGCTTCTAGGGCGACGGTCTGGGCAAAGAGAGCTCCAAATCCTCCAGCATAACAATGCAGAGATTCAAGTCTCCTCTGATGGATCTCCCTACCTCTATTTATATGCTTAAGGGAGAGTTAGGGGCGAAGACAAAGTAGTTCCAACTGAAGGAGTCAGTTGCATAACTACCCAAACTACCCGAAATTAAAAAGACGTGTTTTTTGACATTTTTAAGAGGCGTACGCGGGTTGTAGAAACAACAGTCGCATACATGAGGAATACATGCGGGTTGACAATATAGAAAGTTGCATATATATAGCAACTCGCGTACGTACGTGAGTATTACAGAGAGCAAGTCATGTATGTACACGGGTTTCCTTAAGGGAAAGTCGCATACAGACAAAAAACTCATTTTTAGGGTATTTCTGGGCATTTTCAGACTTTGGTATCTTCTGGAAAGTTTTAGCTAACTGGGATATATTTCCAATGGTGTAGGGATGAGGTCAAACAGAGTTACAAAACTCAATATATGGGTCCTCTAAGTTAGGTGTTTAATTAGTGACTTTCAATGACTTTCATGAAGTGTCATCATGGAAGTGTCGACATGCGACGGAATCATGGGAAGGTGGTCAGAGGCAGAGATGTGTCATTTTGAGCTATAACACATAGTACACTCCAAGAAAGGAAGAAGAGAAAATCATCATCACCAAGGTAAGCATTCTCATCAGAAAAATAACTTTATTAGAAGGGATCCATCGAGACTCAAATGTTATACATGCGATGAAATAAGATACTTTGCTAAAAACTGTCCCAAGAATAAGAATGGATCCAAGAAGAAGAGAAACTCCAAAAGAAGACATCATGCTCACACTGTTGAGGATGATGATCTTCCCAGAAAGAGAATAAAACAAGAAAGTGAAAACTCCTCAATTGAAGATGAATATGTTCTGATCTCCACTCTCATAGGAACTGTCACTCATGGAAGCAAAGATTGGCTTATTGACAGTGGGGCTTCCAAGCACATGACAGGTTTCAAGGAATCCTTTGAGAAAATATCCAAACATAATTCACCCCATAAGGTGAAGCTTGGGTATGACTACCAATATCCCATAAAAGTTAGTGGTGAATCCTCCTACAAGCTAGACTCCAAAAAATCTATAAAAATGAAAGATGTCTTGTTTGCACCAGGACTGAAGAAGAATCTTCTATCAATGTCAGCATTGGATACAAAAGGCATGAGGGTTGCATTTGTATATGGCCAAGAGGAAAGACTATTGATGAGTCTGTTAGTACTCAGAATGTACCCAGGTTGTGAAAGGTAGATCCCAAGGTAACAACAAAAACCACTTTAGAATGTATTTCTGACCTAATACAATCAGAGAGGGATCTCTCAATATTTACAAAGTTTTTATAGTCATGATATTTCAATCAAAGACAATCAAATGGTCAGATTTCTGATGGGACAAATAGGACAAGTTTGTTTTAAAAGACATGGCAGGACAATCATGGAGGGGATCATAGGGAAATGGAGTCAATAATCAGATCTGAAATAGATTGCAGGAGGTAGGGTTTTGAAAGTTTATGAACAGAGGAAAGGTAGGAACCATTTCCTCAGTCTTGAGGTATTAGCAGGTTGATTAATAGACAAAGGGAGACATTCCATCAAACAGAGCACCTCTAGGGTGAATTCTGCAAGACTTTAGAAGAAAATATTTTGAAAATGCTTGAACAATGGACCTAGAGCATGCAGGATGAATTCTAGCCCATAAAAACTAATGCTTAAGCATGAAATCAAATGCAAAATGGAGTGGGGAACCAGATAAACAATCACATAAAGAAATGAATTATTGAAGAAAAAGAAGGCACAAGAATCTCTGACATGAAAAAGATTTTACATTCCTCCTCTGCAAATTTCATTCATTTACTGAAAATTTGAAGCCATTACAATGTAGAGTATCTCCTCTCTTGAAAATCCCTTTTCTAAACTATCAATTACATTTTAATTTATATAAGAATAACCTCTACCTAACTTTGAATTCAAAACCTAACTGAACTCTAAAAATAGAAACAGTTACAATAACGTTTCTCATGCATATTTCTAGTGGTGATAGTTGTGTGAAATCTGGGAGCGGTTTTTATAACTGGACATGTTTCCAACAAAACCCATGTCTTTATTTCTTCAAAATCATCTCAATATCCTATAAATATTCCTTTGAAGTTGATGACTCAAATAATAAAATTGTAGATTTCTGGAAAAATGACTTGTGAAGATATTTTAAATTCTCCCAACCTGTGATTACTGTGTAAAAACTAAAGGAGTTTTTTTATTATAGGCCTGTTAGTAATAAAAACCTCTCTCAATTTTGTCAAATTAAATTCCATTTGTCCAAAAAAATTCTTTGAATTTGTTGGATGAAATAGTCCTTTGGAAAACATGAAAAATGGCCTGTACAACTGACTTCATTGTTGCTAAAATGTAACACCTGTGTGAAAACAGAAAGAGGTTATTGTGGATAGGTATATTTTGAAGAAAATCCTCTCTCAGGTTCACAAAAGTCATCTTCATTTGATGCAAACAATTATTTTAATGTGATGACTAGAACAGTCATTTTGACATTTGAACATTTTCCTTCTGAAGATGACATTGCTGCACACAATATGTAGCACCTAGGTAAAAAATGAGAGAGGTTATTGTATATAACAATGTTATGATGAAAAACCTCTTTCCGTTTTTGAAAATTATTCTTTGTTTGCTGGAAATAGGTCGCTGAATAAAATGACTAAAACAGTCATTTTCAGAAGAAAAAAAAATATGCTATGTAAATATGGCAGATTGTCTCCTTCCTTTTGCGCGCAACACACAAATGAAATAATTTTTCAAAACAAAGTCACATTTACCTTTACATAATGGTATATTCCAAAGCCTTCACTGAGTTGTTTTTCTTAAACCATTTTTCTCCGCAGAATTCACCAACAGTTACCGCGTGGAAAGTGGTTTAAATTCCGCTACCACCTTTCCAATTTAACCACCTCACAACTTTACTCTCCAGAAACACTAATACCTTTTGATGAGTTTTCACTTTTTACATTAGCCATTGGATTAATAAGAGGCTTTTTTTTTACTTTGGAAAAAATATACAAAAGTATATAAGTTTGAATATAAATAAAATAATAGGTTTATAAAACCCATTTTATAAATTTTATTCAAAAGTTAATAAAACTTTTTGCCCCACTTGTGAAAAATTTATTTCTCTTCTTATCTAAAATTCCTTTAACTTCTCTTCTTTGCCAACTTGGAAATAGCTTAATGAGAAAAGTTTGGAAACCAACTCAATCACCCATGAAAACTTAAAATTTTGAAGGCAATAAGACTAATTCCGAGAAAAATAAATTTAGTGCTAACAACTGGCTCCAACTAGGGATGCTATCCTCTCTGCGAGGTAGCAAAGAACCCCGTAGAACAGGTGACAAATCCATTGGGATTCTCTTAATTTTTCTCTGCAATCCTCAACTTATTTTGAACTGAACCATCAACTGAAACCATTTTGCAAAAAAATCCCACTCTTTTAACCTGTAACCTGTAACTGGAATGCACTTGAAACTGAAACCAAACTGAAAACTGTTGAAAGAAATGCTCGCCATGTCGAGGTTATTCATGCCTACCTATCCTACTTAACTAAGCACAAATGCCCAGTCAAGCAAAATCTGACTTCCAATGAAGCCAATCAAGCAATTTACCCAATACTTCTATTTCTTCCTCATGCTTGATCAAAATTAGAACATAAGAACAAAATAGCAATAGGTTATGATGAAAAATTTGTACTTTGCTGCAAACATATAACCAACTACTCCATCTAAAAAATTTATCCATATACTTTGCTACTGGATCATAAAAAACATGACAAATTTCAAAATAATCAATCACTTGTTTGTGATGACATGGCTGTCCAAAAAGTAACTCCTCTTGCATACTGTAAGCTCTGTAAAGGTCTTTAGAAGAGCTTTGAAAGGAATTCTCATGATTGTTTTTCAATGATATATCAGCAACTTCATTTAATATTTCTACATTTACAAATCCATTATTCTCAAGCACTTCAAGAGGAATATCATTTTGTTCTTCAACAAGATTAAGCAGAAAGATGTCTTCTTGACAAAATGTTTCTGAATTGGAAATATTTAAAGAAACATCCCATTTAGAGTTCTCATCTCCTTCTTTATGATCCCTTGGTTTATTGTACACTATTTGTTCTTTCACATACTAAGATTGATCGCATGATTGCTCTTCCTTTTCATTATATATAAGTAAACTAAAATTTTCTTTAAAACCATCACTAACATAATTTTTAACAAGCTAACTGCAATCATCAGAAAAACCATCAAGAGTATAACCTTCTTCTTTCACATCACTAGGCTGATCATCTTCATGCTCATATCTTTTTTCCAATTCTAATCCAATGTCTGATTTATCTTTAATTATATCTTCAGAAAATAAATATGTGGAGGGATTGTAAGACTGAAAATTTGCAGAATCATAATTATTTATGTAATCACCCACAGAAGCATTGGAACTTAGAGGAAATTACTGCTACAAAAAGGAATTTTTTGATTGGGAATAAGTAGCTTCATCTTGAAACAAAACTTCAGAAGTTGAATAATATGAAGAAGGGTTTGATTGACCATCCCAAATTCCTTCTTGGTCACTCAAAGATTGACAAGACTGGTGCAAATTATCATCTACTTCAGGAAAAGAAATGTAGCTGCTTGAATCAGAGTTTTGGCTCATGTCTCTTTCAGTAGAGGAAGAAATTATTAACTGCTGAGATTTTTCTTGAATGTGAAGATAGCTAATTTGTATTTCTTTTTTCTGAAATGGGTTCTCATATAAAATTTCTACAATCTCTTCATCCATTAAATCATCATCATTATACAATTTTTCCAAATTTTCAATGAAACTTTTAACATGTGTACAACAATCTTGAACCAGCAACAAGGAGGGGTATTGGTTTTTGTAATGTTCATGAAATACTGTATGAAAATCAGTAAGGGAAAACAAACTTTCTCATGGTAACCCTTCATACCATGACCTCGCATCTCCTTCTAAAGTATCCATGGACATTTTCATTAAAGAATCCTCATGCAATTTAACTCCCAGCTTATGTATATGTATGTGAAATCTAACCAAATGAAGGGCAGCATCATCATTCTTTTGATATTTAAACTTTGGAAGACCTGTTTGCCAATCCACTTTAGGTATTCGATTTGGAAAACCAGGAATGTGAGAACGATTCATAGGAGCATACCTTGCACACAAAGAACTCATTTCAATAAATGAATATACTGAATCAACTCTTCAAACCTTACAATATTTTGACAGTGGAGTCGCCATAGGAATTCTGAAAACTGGATTCTTCGAAGATGGTGTCACCAGGTGAAAGATGCACAACCTTGGTGATATCTAACTGTTCTTCTTCATCAACTATCAAATCTGAAAGAATGTCGTTTATACCCAGGAAAGATTTGAAACTTCGTTCCCCGGCAGCGGCGCCAATTTGTTAGCACTCAGAATGTACCCAGGTTGTGAAAGGTAGATCCCAAGGTAACAGCAAAAACCACTTTAGAATGTATTTCTGACCTAATACAATAAAAAAGGGATCTCTCACTATTTACAAAGTTTTTATACTCATGATATTTCAATCAAAGACAATCAGATGGTCAGATTTCTAATGGGACAAATAGGACAAGTTTGTTTTAAAAGACTTGGTAGGACGATCATGGAGGAGATCATTGGGAAATGGAGTCAATAATCAGACCTGAAATAGATTGCAGGAGGTAGGGTTTTGAAATTTTATGAACAGAGGCAAGGTAGGCACCATTTCCTTAGTCTTGAGGTATTAGCAGGTTGATTAGTAGACAAAGGGAGACATTTCATCAAACAAATCACCTCTAGGGAGAATTCTGCAAGACTTTAGAAGAAAATATTTTAAAAATGCTTGAAAAATGGACCTAGAGCATGCAGGATGAATTCTAGCCCATAAAAACTAATTCTCAAGCATGAAATAAAATACAAAATGGAGTGGGAAATAGGATAAACAATCACATAAAGAAATGACTTACTAAAGAAAAAGATGGCACAAGAATCTCTGACATGAAAAAGATTTTACATTCCTCCTCTACAAATTTCATTCATTTACTGAAAACTTGAAGCCATCACAATGTAGAGTATCTCCTCTCATGAAAATCCCTTTTCAAAACGATCAATTACATTTTAATTTATATAAGCATAACCTCTTCCTAACTTTGAATTCAAAACCTAAGTGAACTCTAAAAATAGAAAGAGTTACAATAACGTTTCTCATGCATATCTCTAATGGTGACAGCTGTGTGAAATATGGGAGATATTTTTATAATTGGACATGTTACCAACAAAACCCATGTCTTAATTTCTCCAAAATCATCTCAATATCCTTGAAATATTCCTTTGAAGTTGATGACTCAAATAATAAAATTGTAGATTTCTGGAAAAATGACTTCTGAAGATATTTTAAATTCTCCCAGCCTGTGATTACTGTGTAAAAACTGAAGGAGGTTTTTTATTAAAGGAATATTATTAATAAAAACCTCTCTCAGTTTTGTCAAATTAAATTCCATTTGTCCAAAACAATTCTTTGAATTTGATGTATGAAATAGTCCTTTGGAAAACATGAAAAATGGCCCGTACAACTGACTTTGTTCCTGCTAAACTGTAACACCTGTGTGAAAAATAAAATATTTTATTGTGTATAGGTATGTTTTGAAGAAAATCCTCTCTTAGTTTCGCAAAATGCATCTTCATTTGATGTAAACAATTATTTTAATTTGATGACTAGAACAGCCATTTTGACATCCGAACATTTTCCTTCTGAAGATGACATTGCTGAGAACAATATGTAGCACTTGGGTAAAAACTGAAAGAGTTTATTGTATATCACAATGTTATTATGAAAAACCTCTTTCATGTTTTAAAAATTCATCTTTGTTTGCTGGAAACAGGTCGTTGAATAAAATGACTAAAACAGTAATTTTCAGAAAAAATATGCTATGTAAATATGGCTGATTGTCTCCTTCCTTTCGCGCGTAGCACACAAATGAAATAATATTTCAAAACCAAGTCACATTTTCCTTTACATAATGGTCTATTTTGGAGCCTTCACTGATTTGTTTTTCTTAAACCATTTTTCTCCGCGGAATTGACCAAAAGTTACCACGTGGAAAGTGGTTTAAATTTCGCTACCACCTTTCCAATTTAACCGCCTCACAACTTTACTCTCCGGAAACACTAATACCTGTTGATGAGTTTTCACTTTTTACATTAGCCATTGGATTAATAAGAGGTTTCTTTTTTACTTTGGAAAAAATATCCAAAACTATATAAGTTTGAATATAAATAAAATAATAGGTTTATAAAACCCATTTTATAAATTTTACTCAAAAGTTAATAAAACTTTTTTCCCCACTTGTGAAAAATTTATTTGTCTTTTAATCTAAAATTCCTTTAACTTCTCTTCTTTGCCTACTTGGAAATAGCTTAATGAGAATACTTTGGAAACCAACTCAATCACCCATGAAAACTTAAAATTTTGAAGGCAATAAGACTAATTCCGACAAAAATAAATTTAGTGCTAACAATAGGCTCCAACTAGGGATGCTATCCTCCCTATGAGCTAGCAAAGAACCCCATAGACCAGATGCCAAATCCATTGGTTTTCTCTCAATTTTTCTCTGAAATCCTCAACGTGTTTTGAACTGAACCATCAACTAAAACCATTTCGCAAACAAATCCCACTCTGTCAACCTATAACCTGTAACTGGATTGCACTTGAAACTGAAACCAAACTGAAAACTGCTGAAAGAAATGCTCGCCATGTCGAGCTTATTCATGCCTACCTATCCTACTTAACTAAGAACAAATGCCCAGTCAAGCAAAATCTGACTTCCAATGAAGCCAATCAAGCAATTTACCCAATAATTCCATTTCTTCCTCATGCTTGATCAAAATTAGAACATAAGAACAAAATAGCAATAGGTTATGATGAAAAATTTGTCCTTTGCTGCAAACATATAACCAAATACTCCATCTGAAAAATTTATCCATATACTTTGCTACTGGATCATAAAAAACATGACAAATTTCAAAATACTCAATCACTTGTTTGTCATGACCAGGCTATCCAAAAAGCAAATCCTCTTGCATACTGTCAAACCGATCTTTAGAAGAGCTTTGAAAGGAATTCTCATGATTGTTTTTCAATGATATATCAACAACTTCATTTAATATTTCTACATTTACAAATACATTATTCTCAAGCACTTCAAGAGGAATATCATTTTGTTCTTCAACAAGATTAAGCAGAAAGATGTCTTCTTGACAAAAATTTTCTGAATTGGAAAGATTTAAAGAAACATCCCATTTAGAGTTCTCATCTCCTTCTTTATGACCCCTTGGTTTATTGTACACTATTGGTTCTTTCACATACTGATATTGATCGCATGATTTCTCTTCCTTTTCATTATATATAAGTAAACTAAAATTTTCTTTAAAACCATCACTAACATAATTTTTAACAAGCTGACCGCAATCATCAGAAAAACCATCAAGAGTATAACCTTCTTCTTTCACATCACTAGGCTGATCATCTTCATGCTCATATATTTTTTCCAATTCTAATCCAAGGTCTGATTTATCTTTAATTGTATTTTTAGAAAATAAATATGTGGAGGGACTGTAAGACTGAAAATTTGCAGAATCAGAATTCTTTATGTAATCACCCACAAAAGCATCGGAACTTAGAGGAAATTGTTGTGGCAAAAAGGAATTTTCTGATTGGGAATAAACAGCTTCATCTTGAAACAAAAATTCAGAAGTTGAATAATATGAAGAAGGGTTTGATTGACCATCCCAACTTCCTTCTTGGTCACACAAAGATTAACAAGACTGCTGCAAATTATCATCTACTTTAGGAAAAGAAATGTAGCTGCTTGAATCAGAGTTTTGGCTCATGTCTCTTTTAGTAGAGGAAGAAATTATTAACGGCTGAGCTTTTTCTTGAATGTGAAGATAGCTAATTTGTATTTCTTTTTTCTGAAATGGGTTCTCATATAAAATTTCTAAAATCTCTTCATCCATTAAATCATCATCACTATACATTTTTTCCAAAGTTTCAATGAAACTTTTAACATGTGTACAACAATCTTGAACTAGCAACAAGGAAGGGTATTGGTTTTTGTAATGTTCATGAAATACTGTATGAAAATCAGTAAGGGAAAACAAACTTTCTCATGGTAACCCTTCATACCATGACCTTGCATCTCCTTCTAATGTAGCCATGAACATTTTCATTAAAGAATCCTCATGCAATTTAACTCCCAGCTTATGTATATGTATGTGAAATCTAACCAAATGAAGGGCAGCATCATCATTATTTTGATCTTTAAACTTTGGAAGACCTGTTTGCCAATCCACTTTAGGTATTCGATTTGGAAAACTAGGAATGTGAGCACGATTCAGAGGAGCATACCTTGCACACAAAGAACTCATTTTTATAAATGAATATAGTGAATCAACTCTTCAAACTTTACAATCTTTTGATAGTGGAGTCGCCATAGGAATTCTGAAAACTGGATTCTTCGAAGATGGAGTCACCATGTAGAAGATGCACAAAGGCTTGGTGATATATGACTGTTCTTCACCATCAACAATCAAATATGAAAGTATGTCATTTATACCGAGGGAAGATTTGAACCTTTGTTCCCCGGCAGCGGCGCCAATTTGTTAGCACTCAGAATGTACCCAGGTTGTGAAAGGTAGATCCCAAGGTAACATCAAAAACAACTTTAGAATGTATTTCTGACCTAATACAATCAGAGAGGGATCTCTCACTATTTACAAATTTTTTATTCTCATGATATTTCAATCAAAGACAATCAGATGGTCAGATTTCTGATGGGACAAATAGGACAAGTTTGTTTTAAAAGACTTGGTAGGACGGTCATGGAGGAGATTATTGGGAAATAGAGTCAATAATAAGATCTGAAATAGATTGCAGGAGGTAGGGTTTTGAAAGTTTATGAACAGAGGAAAGGTAGGCACCATTTCCTTAGTCTTGAGGTATTAGCACGTTGATTAGTAGACAAAGGGAGACATTCCATCAAACATAGCACCTCTAGGGTGAATTCTGCAAGACTTTAGAAGAAAAAATTTTGAAAATGCTTGAACAATGGACCTAGAGCATGCAGGATGAATTCTATCCCATAAAAACTAATGCTCAAGCATGAAAGCAAATACAAAATGGAGTGGGAAACAGGATAAACAATCACATAAAGAAATGACTTACTGAAGAAAAAGATGGCACAAGAATCTCTGACATGAAAAAGATTTTACATTCCTCCTCTGCAAATTTCATTCATTTACTGAAAACTTGAATCCATTACAATGTAGAGTATCTCCTCTCTTGAAAATCCCTTTTCGAAACTATCAATTACATTTTAATTTATATAAGAATAACCTCTACCTAACTTTGAATTCAAAACCTAACTGAACTCTAAAAATATAAACAGTTACAATAACGTTTCTCATACATATCTCTAATGGTGATAGCTGTGTGAACAATGGGAGAGTTTTTTTATAACTGGACATGTGTCCAACAAAACCCATGTCTTAATTTCTCCAAAATCATGTCAATATCCTCGAAATATTCCTTTGAAGTTGATGACTCAAATAATAAAATTGTAGATTTCTGGAAAAATGACTTGTGAAGATATTTTAAATTCTCCCAACCTGTGATTACTGTGTAAAAAATGAAGGATATTTTTTATTATAGGATTGTTAGGAATAAAAACCTCTCTCAGTTTTGTCAAATTAAATTCCATTTATCCAAAACAATTCTTTGAATTTGATGGATGAAATAGTCCTTTTGAAAACATGAAAAATGGTCTGTACAACTGACTTTGTTGCTGCTAAAATCTAACACCTGTGTGAAAACAAAAATAATTTATTGTGGAAAGGTATGTTTTGAATAAAAGCCTCTCTCAGTTTCACAAAATTCATCTTCATTTGATGTAAACAATTATTTTAATTTGATGACTAGAACAGTCATTTTGACATCTAAACATTTGCCTTCTGAAGATGACATTGTTGTGCCCAATCTATAGCACCTGGATAAAAACTGAGAGAATTTATTGTATATCACAATGTTATGATGAAAAACCTCTTTCAGTTTTTGAAAATTCTTCTTTGTTTGCTGGAAACAGGTCGTTGAATAAAATGACTAAAACAGTCATTTTCAGAAAAAAAATATGCTATGTAAATATGGCAGATTGTCTCCTTCGTTTCGCGCACAGCACACAAATGAAATAATTTTTCAAAACAAAGTCACCTCTACCTTTACATAATGGTCTATTCTGGAGCCTTCACTAAGTTGTTTTTCTTAAACCATTTTTCTCCCCGGAATTCACCAAAAGTTACCACGTGGAAAGTGGTTTAAATTCCAATACCACCTTTCCAATTTAACCACCTCACAACTTTACTCTCCGGAAACACTAGTGACCTATTGATGATTTTTCACTTTTTACATTAGCCATTGAATTAATAAGAGGCTGCTTTTTGACTTTTGAAAAAATATCCAAAACTATATAAGTTTGAATATAAATAAAATAATAGGTTTATAAAACCCATTTTATAAATTTTATTCAAAAGTTAATAAAACTTTTTGCCCCACTTGTGAAAAAATTATTTCTCTTTTTATCTAAAATTCCTTTAACTTCTCTTCTTTGCCAACTTGGAAATAACTTAATGAGAAAACTTTGGAAACCAACTCAATCACCCATGAAAACTTAAAATTTTGAAGGCAATAAGACTAATTCCGACAAAAATAAATTTAGTGCTAACAACTGGCTCCAACTAGGGATGCTATCCTCCCTGCGACGTAGCAAAGAACCCCATAGACCAGGTGCCAAATCCATTGGTTTTATCTTAATTTTTATCTGAAATCCTCAACCTATTTGGAACTGAACCATCAACTGAAACCATTTTGCAAAAAAATCCCACTCTGTCAACCTGTAACCTGTAACTGGATTGCACCTGAAACTAAAACCAAACTGAAAACTACTAAAAGAAATGCTCGCCGTGTCGAGCTTATTCATGCCTACCTATCCTACTTAACTAAGCACAAATTCTGAGTCAAGCAAAATCTGACTTCCAATGAAGCCAATCAAGCAATTTACCCAATAATTCCATTTCTTCCTCATGCTTGATCAAAATTAGAACATAAGAACAAAATAGCAATAGGTTATGATGAAAAATTTATCCTTTGCTGCAAACGTATAACCAACTACTCCATCTGAAAAATTTATCCATATACTTTGCTACTGGATCATAAAAAACATGACAAATTTCAAAATACTCAATCACTTGTTTGTCATGACAAGGCTGTCCAAGAAGTAACTCCTCTTGCATACTGTCAAACCGATCTTTACAAGAGCTTTGAAAGGAATTTTCATGATTGTTTTTCAATGATATATCAACAACTTCATTTAATATTTCTACATTTACAAATCCATTCTTCTCAAGCACTTCAAGAGGAATATCATTTTGTTCTTCAACAAGATTAAGCAGAAAGATGTCTTCTTGACAAAATGTTTCTGAATTGGAAAGATTTAAAGAAACATCCCATTTAGAGTTCTCATCTCCTTCTTTATGATCCCTTGGTTTATTGTACACTATTGGTTCTTTCACATACTGAGATTGATCGCATGATTTCTCTTCCTTTTCATTATATGTAAGTAAACTAAAATTTTCTTTAAAACCATCACTAACACAATTTTTAACAAGCTGACCGCAATCATCAGAAAAACCATCAAGAGTATAACCTTCTTCTTTCACATCACTAGGCTGATCATCTTCATGCTCATATCTTTTTTCGAATTCTAATCCACGGTCTGATTTATCTTTAATTGTATTTTCATAAAATAAATATGTGGAGGGACTGTAAGACTAAAAATTTGCAGAATCAGAATTCTTTATGTAATCACCCACAGAAGCATTGGAACTTAGAGGAAATTACTGCTGCAAAAAGGAATTTTTTGATTGGGAATAAGAAGCTTCATCTTGAAACAAAAATTTAGAAGTTGAATAATATGAAGAAGGGTTTGATTGACCATCCCAACTTCCTTCTTGGTCACACAAAGATTGACAAGACTACTGCAAATTATCATCTACTTCAGGAAAAGAAATGTAGCTACTTGAATCAGAGTTTTGGCTCATGTCTCTTTCAGTAGAGGAAGAAATTATTAACTGCTGAGATTTTTCTTGAATGTGAAGATATCTAATTTGTATTTCTTTTTTCTGAAATGGGTTCTCATATAAAATTTCTAAAATCTCTTCATCCATTAAATCATCATCACTATACAATTTTTCCAAATTTTCAATGAAACTTTTAACATGTGTACAACAATCTTGAACCGGCAACAAGGAGGGGTATTGGTTTTTGTAATGTTCATGAAATACTGTATGAAAATCAGTAAGGGAAACAAACTTTCTGATGGTAACCCTTCATATCATGAGCTTGCATCTCCTTCTAAAGTAGCCATGAACATTTTCATTAAAGAATCCTCATGCAATTTAACTCCCAGCTTATGTATATGTATGTGAAATCTAACCAAATGAAGGGCAGCATCATCATTCCTTTGATCTTTAAACTTTGGAAGACCTGTTTGCCAATCCACTTTAGGTATTCGATTTGGAAAACTAGGAATGTGAGCACGATCCATAGGATAATACCTTGCACACAAAGAACTCATTTTGATAAATGAATATACTGAATCAACTCTTCAAACTTTACAATCTTTTGACAGTGGAGTCTCCATAGGAATTCTGAAAACTGGATTCTTCGAAGATGGAGTCACCAGGTGAAAGATGCACAACCTTGGTGATATTTGACTATTCTTCACCATCAACAATCAAATATGAAAGTATGTCATTTATACCCAGGGAAGATTTGAACCTTCGTTCCTCGGCTGATCCAGAGGATTATTCATCTTTAATTTACACTGATCCAATATGGTATAATAGTTATTAATATATGGTTCAAAGAACATAACACATGTATGTTCCACACATATGCTAAACATAGTGGTGACATATCGCACTTGCTGTGACAGAATTAGCTGCAACAGACTTATCACTTGCTGTGACAGACTTAGATGCGACAACTTATTTGTGACAGACTTAGCTGCGATAGACTTATCACTTGCTGTGATAGACTTATCTGTGACAGATTAGATGCGACAGACTTAGCTGCGATAGACTTATCACTTACTATGATAGACTTAGCTGTGACAGACTTAGCTGTGACAGACTTAGCTGCGATAGACTTATCTGCGACAGACTTGTCACTTGTTGTGACAGACTTAGCTGTGACAGACTTAGCTGCGACATACTTATCGCACTTGCTGCGACATCGCAAAGTTAGTGATGACATCAAATGGTTACGTTACGTGTGACACTATGGTATGGTGCAACATATGTGCATAATGGTCATTGCAATGTGTTGTGAGTCAACATGTGCGTGGAGTTAGTTGAAACATTTCAGAGATGATGGAATCGAATCGGTTACTTATCCCTCCCACTAAATGCTTAAATAGGGGATTCTGGCCGCAGGGAAGGGGGAGAGGACTCAGTTCGTTCAGAGCGCAGTACATCATTTCTCTATTATGCGAAGCTTGGAGAGTTTGCTGTAAAGTGTTCTGATGTTGTTACTGGGGAAGTCGACATTCTCTGTCATAATTTGGCTTTCTTTTCCTTACGAAGGCTGATTGTAATTTCCAGAGAAAGGTCTTAAAGAATTTGTATAGCATTCTGTTTACAGTTGCTGAAGTTGTTTCCAGAACAATTTTGTACCATTTTTAAGAGATTAATTGGATCAGTACCCATTGGAGAGGGACCCGGAGATGTAGCCCAGTGGAGGGGGTGAACTCCATTATCAACTTCTGTTTGTGACGCTCTAATTCTGTGCTCCTTTATATTTGTTTATCAGTTTGTTTTCTATCTATTTTCAGTATTTAATTTCTGTTAATGCTGTTCCATTAATTAACCTGCTAAACACATTATTTTAACACAAACTTTTAATGCACACAAGTTGAGGTCTGACGGATCATGTTATGGTATCAGAGTTGGTTGACTGCTTGTGTAAGTTTGTGAATGCTTACCAAATCCAGGTTAAAGCGTGGTGAAGGAGAATTAGTTGAAGAAGATCCTGAGATTGGCTTAAGGAGAACATTCTCAAGAACCATGTCTTCTCCACGAGGGGAAGAAGAAGGACATACAGAATGGGAAAAACCTGTTATTTCTGAATCTGAGTTTTTAGAGGCTTTTATGAGCATGAAAGCCATGATGGAAATTCTACTCGATGAGCGAGAAAAAAGGAAGAAGAAAGAAGAAGGATCTTCATCCAAATATGCAGAAGTGAATAAGGAAGAAAAGGGTAAAGGAGTAGGAGGTGATGTTGATCCTCTTGATACTACTCAAACTTTCTCTTCTTCTCATGCTTCTCATTCACATAATGCTAATGCAAATTCTAATATGCCTTATTTCAAATTGGATGTTAAGTTTGAGTTACCAATTTATAATGGAGATTTAGATGCTGAAAAGTTAGACAATTGGATCAAGCAGCTTGAAGTATATTGCAGGGTGCAGGGCATTATGATGACCCTTTCAGGATTCAATTGTCCACTTTGAGAATGAGTGGAATGGCTCTTACTTGGTGGGAGATCAAGATTCAGGAAGATCTTCGAAAGAATGGTAAAATTATTTCAGTTTGGAATGAATTCATTGAAGTATTAAGAAAGTAATTTTATCCTTTAGGCCATATCCAACAATTAACCATGGGTTGGAAAATGTTTAGACAAGCTAAAGGACAAAGCATTCAAGATTATACTCATGAATTCAGAAAGAGGGCTATTGCATTAAATGTTTCATTAGATACATAGGAAACTCTTCTTAAGTACATTGGTGGCATGCATTTTTATTTGAAGCATACTTTGTTAATGTTTAAACCCAGTAATTTGGATGATGTATGTGTTCAAGCTACCCATTTAGAAGCCAGGGGTAAGCATGCTAATGATACTTTTGTGAAGAAATCATTTAAATTTGATAGCAAATCGAAATGTCAAGATAAGGGGAAAAAGAAGATGGCTACTGTTAAGAAAGAGGGTGAAAAGCCTATGTGTTCGCATTGTCAGAAGGGAGATGATGTCTCTAAGTGTTGGAAACTTCATCCGGAGTTAAGGCCAAAGAAGTACGGAGGAAACAAAGATAAAGGAAAAGCAAAAGCTACTGCAATAGTTATTCAAGACTTGGGATCCGACTCAGGTGATGAAACAAAGATTATAGCTGTCGGAATCCAGGGTAAGAATAAAAGTATCTCACTTCCCATTGATGCAAAATCAAGTTCTAGTGCAAGTACAAATATGCCATCTACTTCTAAGCAAAATGATAAAGATAGAAGTGCACTGTTTCATGTTCGTGTCATTGCAAATCACACAAAGATTGATACATTGTTTGATAGTGGTTCACAAGTAAATCTAATATCAGAAGAAGTGGTTAAGAAATTGCATTTAGTTACTATGCCTCATGAAAATCCCTATACTCTAGGTTGGGTCACTAATGATACACAATTACAAGTTACAAAGAAATGTGTATTGAAGTTTGCAATTACTGAAAAGTTCATGGATGAGGTAGAATTAGATGTAGTGCCACTTGACATTTGTGGGATAGTACTTGGGAGTCCATATTTGTATGACCGAAAAGCAGTCTTTTATAGAGAGCATAATAAGTATCATCTTTTTAAAGATAGTGTAGAATATATCGTACGAGCACATAAGACAAAAACCAATCTAGCCATAGTCTCTGCAGGACAAATGAAGAGGTTGGTAAATGCTAGTAAGAACTTTGTGTTAATGATGGTTAAAGTGAAAAATGATGAGATCTCTAAATATTTTGAAGGATGTGATCCTAAACAGAAATCTGAACTGATTGAAATCATTTCTAAGTATGATGATTTGTTTCAAGATCTAAAAGGGTTACCACCAAAGAGAGAGATTTAGCATGAGATACATTTGTAGCAGGATGTGCCACTCCCGAACATAGCCATGTACCAAATGTCTGTAATGCAGAATGAGGAGATCAAGAAGCAGGTTCAGGAGCTGATTGAGAAGGGGGTCATCTGGCCCAGCACTTCTCCTTGTGGCTCTCCTATAGTCTTGGTTCCAAAGAAGGATGGGTTGTGGAGGATGTGTATCGACTACAGGGCCCTTAACAAAATCACCATTAAAAACAGGTATCCTCTTCCTCGCATTGATGACTTGCTTGATTAGTTGAAACATGCCATTTATTTTACAAAATTGGATCTGTGTAGTGGGTATCATCAAATCCGTGTTGCTGAAAATGATGCCTGGAAAACAACGTTTAAAACAAAACAAGGTTTGTATGAATGGCTTGTAATGCCTTTCCGGCTATGTAATGCTCCTACTACTTTCATGTGGGTCATGAATGATGTCTTTCGACCATTTATTGATGATTTTATAATTGTATATCTGGATGATATCCTAGTGTTTAGCAAAACCTGGGGGGAACACATTGTACATTTGAAGAAAGTTTTAGATGTACTGAGGAAGGAGAAGCTTTATGTAAAAATGTCTAAATGTGAGTTTGCTAAAACTTCTTTAGTATATCTAGGCCATATTATTGGTGGAGGCCACCTACGAGTGGACCCAGCCAAGGTTGATGTCATTGTAAACTGGCCACGACCTAACACCATTACTGAAATCAGAATTTTTCTGGGTGCGGTTCAGTATTGGAGGAAATTCATTTCTGGATTTTCTTCCATTGCTTCTCCATTACATGCGTTAACAAGTGTTAAAGAAATTTTCCAGTGGGGACGCAAGCATCAGAGAGCCTTCGACACCTTGAAGGAAAAGATTAGCATAGCACCAGTTCTAACGTTACTAGATTTGCAGCAGCCATTTGAGATTGAAACCGATGCCAGCGGGTTTGCCATGGGAGCAGTTTTGATGCAAGGAAGGAAGCCAGTCTGTTACCATTCAGAGACATTCTCTACTGCGGTAAGTAACTATCTGACTTATGACAAAGATTTGTATGCTTTAGTACAGAGTGTGAAGAAGTGGAAACATTATATCATGGAAAAAAAGACAGTCATACATATTGATCATCAGCGACTTAAATATTTACAATCTCAAACTAAAATACAACAAAGTAGGCATTTAAGATGGATGGGATTCTTACAACAGTTTCATCTCATAATTAAGTACAAAAAGGGAATTCATAATAAGGTAGCAGACATGTTATCAAGGCCTCCTACAAATGCTTCAATCATTCTTCAAAACAGTTCATTAACACATGAAAGTTATATTGAACAGTATGCAAAAGATAAAGATTTTCAAAAAATATATGCATCACTAATACATGGTAAACAGGAAGAGAACTATTTTGTGCATGATCAGCTCTTGTATCATCTCGGTAAACTCTGTATTCCAGAGAAAGAAAGAGTGCATGTGAATCGAGAGGCACATAGTTCATTGATTGCAGGACATTTTGGAGTAAGTAAAACATTGTATGTATTGCAGAATCACTGTTATTGGCCTCAAATGCAAGAAACTATAGCTAAATACATAAGAGGTTGTGTTATGTGTGCAACAAGTAAGCCTAGCAATAGGAAATTGAGTTTGTACATGCCTCTTTGAGTTTGTACAATGCATCCTAGCAAAGCAAGATGGATGGAGATTGGAAAAGTGAGGGAGCTATAGCCTCACTTACTTGCAGAATAATTCATGCTTTTGGTGGTCCAAAAGCTCTCCAATGGGGAGGAATGATCCAGAGGATTATTCATCTTTAATTTACACTGATCCAATATGGTACAATAGTTATTAATCTATGGTTCAAAGAACATAACACATGTATGTTCCACACATATGCTAAACATAGTGGTGACATATCGCACTTGCTGTGACAGACTTAGCTGCGACAGACTTAGCTGTGACAGACTTATCACTTGCTGTGACAGAATTATTACTTGTTGTCGTAGACTTAGCTGTGACAGACATAGCTGCGACAGAATTAGCTGCGATAGAATTAGCTGCGACAGACTTAGCTGCGACAGACTTATAACTTGCTATGACAGACTTAGCTACGACAGACTTAGCTGTGATAGACTTAGCTGCAACAGACTTATCTGTGACAAACTTATCACTTGCTGTGATAGAATTAGCTATGACAGACTTAGCTACGACATACTTATCGCACTTGCTGTGACATCGCGAAGTTAGTGATGACATCAAACGGTTATGTTACGTGTGACACTATGGTATGGTGCAACATATGTGTGTAACGGTCATTGCAACGTGTTGTGAGTCAACATGTGCGTGGAGTTAGTTGAAACGTTTAAGAGATGATGGAATCGAATTGGTTACTTATCCCTCCCGCTAAATGCTTAAATAGGGGATTCTGGCCGCAGGGAAGGGGGAGAGGACGTAGTTCGTTCAGAGTGCAGTACATCGTTTCTCTGTTATGCGAAGATTGGAGAGTTTGCTGTAAAGTGTTCCGATGCTGTTACTGGGGAAGTCGACATTCTCTGTCATACTTTGGCTTTCTTTGCCTTACGAAGGCTGATTGTAATTTCCAGAGAAAGGTCTTAAAGACTTTGTACAACATTCTATTTACAGTTTCTGAAGTTGTTTCCAGAACCATTTTGTACCATTTTTAAGAGATTAATTGGATCGGTACCCATTGGAGAGGGACCCGGAGACGTAGCCCAGTGAAGGGGGTGAACTCCGTTATCAACTTCTATTTGTGATGCTCTGATTCTGTGCTCCTTTATATATGTTTATCAGTTTGTTTTCCATCTGTTTTCAGTATTTAATTTTTGTTAATGCTATTCCATTAATTAACCTGTTGAACGCATTCTTTTAACACAAACTTTTAATGCACACAAGTTGAGGTCCAACGGATCACCGGCAGCGGCGCCAATTTGTTATCACTCAGAATGTACCCAGGTTGTGAAAGGTAGATCCCAAGGTAATAGCAAAAACCACTTTAGAATGTATTTTTGACCTAATACAATCAGAGAGGGATCTCTCACTATTTACAAAGTTTTTATACTCATGATATTTCAATCAAAGACAATCAGATGGTCAGATTTTTTATGGGACACATAGGACAAGTTTGTTTTAAAAGACCTGGTAGGACGGTCATGGAGGAGATCATTGGGCAATGGAGTGAATAATCAGATTTGAAATAGATTGTAGGAGGTAGGGTTTTGAAAGTTTATGAATAGAGGCAAGGTAGGCACCATTTCCTTAGTCTTGAGGTATTAGCATGTTGATTAGTAGACAAAGGGAGACATTCCATCAAACAGAGCACCTCTAGGGTGAATTCTGCAAGAATTTAGAAGAAAATATTTTGAAAATGCTTGAACAATGGACCTAGAGCATGCAGGATGAATTCTAGACCATAAAAACTAATGCTCAAGCATGAAAGAAAATACAAAATCGAGTGGAAAATATGATAAACAATCACATAAAGAAATGACTTATTGAAGAAAAAGATGGCACACAAATATCTGACATGAAAAAGATTTTATATTCCTCCTCTGCAAATTTCATTCATTTACTGAAAACTTGAAGCCATTACAATGTAGAGTATCTCCTCTCTTGAAAATCCCTTTTCTAAACTATCAATTACATTTTAATTTATATAAGAATAACCTCTGCCTAACTTTGATTTCAAAACCTAACTGAACTCTAAAAATAGAAACAGTTACAATAATGTTTCTCATGCATATGTCAAATGGTGACAGCTGTGTGAAATATGGGAGAGGTTTTTATAACTGGACATGTGCCCAACAAAACCCATGTCTTAATTTCTCCAAAATCATCTCAATATACTCAAAATATTCTTTTTAAGTTGATGACTCAAATAATAAAATTGTAGATTTCTGGAAAAATGACTTGTGAATATATTTTAAATTCTCCCAACCTGTGATTACTGTGTAAAACCTGAAGGAGATTTTTGATTATAGGCCTGTTAGAAATAAAAACCTCTCTCAGTTTTGTCAAATTAAATTCCATTTGTCCAAAACAATTCTTTGAATTTGATGGATGAAATACTCCTTTCGAAAACATGAAAAATGGCCTGTACAACTGACTTTGTTGCTGCTAAACTGTAACACCTGTGTGAAAACTAAAAGAATTTATTGTGGATAAGTATGTTTTGAAGAAAATCATCTCTCAGTTTCATAAAATTCATCTTCATTTGATGTAAACAATTATTTTAATTTGATGACTAGAATAGTCGTTTTGATATCTGAACATTTGCCTTTTGAAGATGACATTGCTGCGCCCAATCTATAGCACCTGGGTAAAAACTGAGAGATTTTATTTTATATCACAATGTCATAATGAAAAACCTCTTTCAGTTTTTGAAAATTCTTCTTTGTTTGCTGGAAACAGGTCGTTGAATAAAATGACTAAAACAATCATTTTCAGAAAAAATATGTTATGTAAATATGGCAGATTGTCTCCTTCCTTTCGTGCGCAGCACACAAATGAAATAATTTTTCAAAACCAAGTCACCTTTACCTTTACATAATGGTCTATTCCGGATCCTTCACTAAGTTGTTTTACTTAAACCATTTTTCTCCGCGGAATTCACCAAAAGTTACCACGTGGAAAGTGGTTTAAATTCCGTTACCACCTTTCCAATTTAACCACCTCACAACTTTACTCTCCGAAAACACTAATAGCTATTGATGAGTTTTCACTTTTTACATTAACCATTGGATTAATAAGAGGTTGATTTTTTACTTTGGAAAAAATATACAAAACTATATAAGTTTGAATATAAATAAAATAATAGGTTTATAAAACCCATTTTATAAATTTTATTCAAAAGTTAATAAAAAAATTTCCCCACTTGTGAAAAATGTATTTCTCTTCTTATGTAAAATTCATTTAACTTCTCTTCTTTGCCAACTTGGAAATAGCTTAATGAGAAAACTTTGGAAACCAACTCAATAACCCATGAAAACTTAAAATTTTGAAGGCAATAAGACTAATTCCGACAAAAATAAATTTAGTGCTAACAACTGGCTCCAACTAGGTATGCTATCCTCCCTGCGAGGTAGCAAAGAACCCCGTAGACCAGGTGACAAATCCATTGGGTTTCTCTTAATTTTTCTCTGAAACCCTCAACTTGTTTTGAACTGAACCATCAACTGACACCATTTTGCAAACAACTCCCACTCTGTCAACCTGTAACCTGTAACTCGATTGCACTTGAAACTGAAACCAAACTGAAAACTGCTGAAAGAAATGCTCGCCATGTCGAGCTTATTCATGCCTACCTATCCTACTCAACTAAGCACAAATGCCGAGTCAAGCAAAATCTGACTTCCAATGAAGCCAATCAAGCAATTTACCCAATATTTCCATTTCTTCCTCATGCTTGATCAAAATTAGAACATAAGAACAAAATAGCAATAGGTTATGATGAAAAATTTGTCCTTTGCTGCAAACACATAACCAACTACTCCATCTAAAAAATTTATCCATATACTTTGCTACTGGATCATAAAAAATATGACAAATTTCAAAATACTCAATCACTTGTTTGTCATGACAAGGATGTCCAAGAAGTAACTCCTCTTGCATACTGTCAAACCGATCTTTAGAAGAGCTCTGAAAGGAATTCTCATGATTGTTTTTCAATGATATATCAACAACTTCATTTAATATTTCTACATTTACAAATCCATTATTCTCAAGCACTTCAAGAGGAATATCATTTTGTTCTTCAACAATATTAAGCAGAAAGATGTCTTCTTGACAAAATGTTTTTGAATTGGAAAGATTTAAAGAAACATCCCATTTAGAGTTCTCATCTCCTTCTTTATGATCCCTTGGTTTATTGTACACTATTGGTTCTTTAACATACTGATATTGATCGCATGATTGCTCTTCCTTTTCATTATATATAAGTAAACTAAAGTTTTCTTTAAAACCGTCACTAACATAATTTTTAACAAGCTGACCGCAATCATCAGAGAAACTATCAAGACTATAACCTTGTTCTTTCACATAACTAGGCTGATCATCTTCATGCTCATATCTTTTTTCCAATTCTAATCCAAGGTCTGATTTATCTTTAATTGTATTTTCAGAAAATAAATATGTGGAGGGACTGTAAGACTGAAAATTTGTAGAATCATAATTCTTTGTGTAATCACCGACAGAAGCATTGGAACTTAGAGGAAATTGCTGCTGCAAAAAGGAATTTTCTGATTGGGAATAAGCAGCTTCATCTTGAAACAAAAATTCAGAAGTTGAATAATATGAAGAAGGGTTTGATTGACCATCCCAACTTCCTTCTTGGTCACACAAAGATTGACAAGATTGCTGCAAATTATCATATACTTCAGGAAAAGAAATGTAGTTGCTTGAATCAGAGTTTTGGCTCATGTCTCTTTCAGTAGAGGAATAAATTATTAACTGTTGAGTTTTTCTTGAATGTGAAGATAGCTAGTTTGTATTTCTTTTTCTGAAAGGGGTTCTCATATAAAATTTCTAAAATCTCTTCATACATTAAATCATCATCACTATACAATTTTTCCAAATTTTCAATGAAACTTTTAACACGTGTACAACAATCTTGAACCAGCAACAAGGAGGGGTATTGGTTTTTGTAATGTTCATGAAATACTGTATGAAAATCAGTAAGGGAAAACAAACTTTCTGATGGTAACCCTTCATACCATGACCTTGCATCTCCTTATAAAGTAGCCATAAACATTTTCATTAAAGAATCCTCATGCAATTTAACTCCCAGCTTATGTATATGTATGTGAAATCTAACCAAATGAAGGGCAGCATCATCATTCTTTTGATCTTTAAACTTTGGAAGACCTGTTTGCCAATCCACTTTAGGTATTCGATTTGGAAAACCAGGAATGTGAGCACGATTCATAGGAGCATACCTTGCACACAAAGAACTCATTTCGATAAATGAATATACTGAATCAACTCTTCAAACTTTACAATCTTTTGACAATGGAGTCACCATCGGAATTCTAAAAACTGGATTCTTCGAAGATGGAGTCACCAGGTGAAAGATGCACAACCTTGGTGATATCTGACTGTTTTTCACCATCAATAATCAAACCTAAAAGTATGTCGTTTATACCCAGGGAAGATTTGAAACTTCGTTCCCCGGCAGTGGCGCTAATTTGTTAGCACTCAGAATGTACCCAGGTTGTGAAAGGCAGATCCCAAGGTAACAACAAAAACAACTTTAGAATGTATTTCTAACCTAATATAATCAGAGAGGGATCTCTCACTATTTACAAAGTTTTTATACTCATGATATTTCAATCAAATACAATCAGATGGTCAGATTTCTAATGGGACAAATAGGACAAGTTTGTTTTAAAAGACTTGGTAGAACGGTCATTGAGGAGATCGTTGGGCAATGGAGTCAATAATCATATCTGAAATAGATTGCAGGAGGTAGGGTTTAGAAATTTTATGAACAAAGGCAATGTAGGCACCATTTCCTCAGTCTTGAGGTATTAGCAGGTTGACTAGTAGACAAAGGGAGACATTCCATCAAACAGAGCACCTCTAGGGTGAATTTTGCAAGACTTTAGAAGAAAATATTTTGAAAATGCTTGAACAATGGACCTAGAGCATGCAGGATGAATTCTATCCCATAAAAACTAATGCTCAAGCATGAAAGCAAATACAAAATGGAGTGGGAAATAGGATAAACAATCACATAACTTATTGAAGAAAAAGATGGCACAAGAATCTTTGACATGAAAAAGATTTTACATTCCTCCTCTGCAAATTTAATTTATTTACTGAAAACTTGAATCCATTACAATGTAGAGTATCTCCTCTCTTAAAAATCCCTTTTCTAAACTATCAATTACATTTTAATTTATATAAGAATAACCTCTACCTAACTTTGAATTCAAAACCTAACTGAACTCTAAAAATAGAAACAGTTACAATAACGTTTCTCATGCATATCGCTAATGGTGATAACTATGTGAAATATGGGAGAGGTTTTTATAGCTGGACATGTGCCAAACAAAACCCATGTCTTAATTTCTCCAAAATCATCTCAATATCCTCAAAATATTCCTTTGAAGTGGATGACTCAAATAATAAAATTGTAGATTTCTTGAAAAATGACTTGTGAATATATTTTAAATTCTCCCAACCTGTGATTATTGTGTAAACACTGAAGGAGGATTTTGATTATAGGCCTGTTAGGAATAAAAACCTCTCTCAGTTTTGTCAAATTAAATTCCATTTATCCAAAACAATTCTTTTAATTTTATGCATGAAATAGTCCTTTGGAAAACATGAAAAATGGCCTGTACAACTGACTTTGTTGCTGCTAAACTGTAGCATCTGTGTGAAAAAGAAAATAAATTATTGTGGATAGGTATGTTTTGAAGAAAATCCTCTCTCAGTTTCGCAAAATTCATCTTCATTTGATGTAAACAATTATTTTAATTTGATGACTAGAACAGTCGTTTTGACATCTGAACATTTGCCTTCTGAAGATGACATTGCTACACCCAATCTGTAGCACCTGGGTAAAAACTGAGAGAATATTTTGTAGATCACAATGTTATGATGAAAAACCTCTTTCAGTTTTTGAAAATTCTTCTTTGTTTGCTGGAAAGAGGTCGTTGAATAAAATGACTAAAACAATCATTTTCAGAAAAAATATGATATGTAAATATGGCAGATTGTCTCCTTCCTTTCGCGCGCATCACACAAATGAAATAATTTTTCAAAACCTAGTCACCTTTACCTTTACATAATGGTCTATTCCAAAGCCTTCACTAAGTTGTTTTTCTTAAACCATTTTTCTCCGCAGAATTCACCAAAAGTTACCATGTGGAAAGTGGTTTAAATTCCGCTACCACCTTTCCAATTTAACGACCTCACAACTTTACTCTCTGGAAACACTAATACTTGTTGATGATTTTTCACTTTTTACATTAGCCATTGGATTAATAAGAGACTGCTTTTTGACTTTGGAAAAAATATCCAAAACTATATAAGTTTGAATATAAATAAAATAATAGGTTTATAAAACCCATTTTATAAATTTTATTCAAAAGTTAATAAAATGTTTTGCCCCACTTGTGAAAAAATTATTTCTCTTTTTATCTAAAATTCCTTGAACTTCTCTTCTTTGCCAACTTAGAAATAACTTAATGACAAAACTTTGGAAACCAACTCAATCACCCATGAAAACTTAAAATTTTGAAGGCAATAAGACTAATTCCGACAAAAATAAATTTAGTGCTAACAACTGGCTCCAACTAGGGATGCTATCCTCCCTGCGAGGTAGAAAAGAACCCCGTAGACCAGGTGACAAGTCCATTGGGTTTCTCTTAATTTTTCTCTGAAATCCTCAACTTGTTTTGAACTGAACCATCAACTGAAACCATTTTGCAAACAAATCCCCCCCTCTGTCATCCTGTAACCTGTAACTGGATTGCATTTGAAACTGAAACCAAACTGAAAAGTGCTGAAAGAAATGCTCGCCATGTCGAGCTTATTCATGCCTACCTATCCTACTTAACTAAGAACAAATGCCCAGTCAAGCAAAATCTGACTTCCAATGAAGCCAATCAAGCAATTTACCCAATAATTCCATTTCTTCCTCATGCTTGATCAAAATTAGAACATAAGAACATAAGAACAAAATAGCAATAGGTTATGATGAAAAATTTGTCCTTTGTTGCAAACATATAACCAACTACTCCATCTAAAAAATTTATCCATATACTTTCCTACTGGATCATAAAAAACATGACAAATTTCAAAATACTCAATCACTTTTTTGTCATGACAAGGCTGTCCAAGAAGTAACTCCTCTTGCATACTGTCAAACCGATCTTTAGAAGAGCTTTGAAATGAATTCTCATGATTGTTTTTCAATGATATATCAACAACTTCATTTAATATTTCTACATTTACAAATCCATTATTCTCAAGCACTTCAAGAGGAATATCATTTTGTTCTTCAACAAGATTAAGCAGAAAGATGTCTTCTTGACAAAATGTTTCTGAATTGGAAAGATTTCAAGAAATATCCCATTTAGAGTTCTTATCTCCTTCTTTATGATCCCTTGGTTTATTGTACACTATTGGTTCTTTCACATACTGATATTGATCGCATGATTTCTCTTCCTTTTCATTATATATAAGTAAACTAAAATTTTCTTTAAAACCATCACTAACATAATTTTTAACAAGCTGACCACAATCATCAGAAAAAACATGAAGAGTATAACCTTCTTCTTTCACATCACTAGGCTGATCATCTTCATGCTCATATATTTTTTCCAATTCTAATCCAAGGTCTGATTTATATTTAATTGTATTTTCAGAAAATAAATATGTGGAGGGACTGTAAGACTAAAAATTTGCAGAATGAGAATTCTTTATGTAATCACCCACAGAAGCATTGGAACTTAGACGAAATTGCTGCTGCAAAAATGAATTTTGTAATTGGGAATAAGTAGCTTCATCTTGAAACAAAACTTCAGAAGTTGAATAATATGAAGAAGGGTTTGATTGAACATCCCAACTTCTTTCTTGGTCACACAAAGATTGACAAGACTGGTACAAATTATCATATACTTCAAGAAAAGAAATGTAGCTGCTTGAATCAGAGTTTTGGCTCATGTCTCTTTCAGTAGAGAAAGAAATTATTAACTGCTGAGATTTTTCTTGAATGTGAAGATAGCTAATTTGTATTTCTTTCTTCTGAAATGGGTTCTCATATAAAATTTCTAAAATCTCTTCATCCATTAAATTTTCAATGAAACTTATAACATGTGTACAACAATCTTGAACCAGCAACAAGGATGGGTATTGGTTTTTTTAATGTTCATGAAATACTGTATGAAAATCAGTAAGGGAAAACAAAATATCTGATGGTAACCCTTCATACCATGACCTTGCATCTCCTTCTAAAGTAGCTGTGAACATTTTCATTAAAGAATCCTCATGCAATTTAACTCCCAGCTTATGTATATGTATGTGAAATCTAACCAAATGAAGGGAAACATCACCATTCTTTTGATCTTTAAACTTTGGAAGACCTGTTTGCCAATCCACTTTAGGTATTCGATTTTGAAAACCAGGAATGTGAGCACGATTCATAGGAGCATACCTTGCACACAAAGAACTCATTTCGATAAATGAATATACTGAATCAACTCTTCAAACTTTACAATCTTTTGACAGTGGAGTCGCCATAGGAATTCTAAAAACTGGATTCTTCGAAGATGGAGTCACCAGGTGAAAGATGCACAACCTTGGTGATATCTGACTGTTCTTCACCATCAACAATCAAATCTGAAAGTATGTCGTTTATACCCAGGGAAGATTTGAAACTTCGTTCCCCGGCAGCGGCACCAATTTGTTAGCACTTAGAATGTACCCAGGTTGTGAAAGGTAGATCCCAAGGTAACAGCAAAAACCACTTTAGAATGTAATTCTGACCTAATACAATCAGATAGGGATCTCTCACTATTTACAAAGTTTTTATACTCATGATATTTCAATCAAAGACAATCAGATGGTCAGATTTCTGATGGGACAAATAGGACAAGTTTGTTTTAAAAGACCTGGTAGGACGGTCATGGAGGTGATCATTGGGCAATGGAGTCAATAATCAGATCTGAAATAGATTGTAGGAGGTAGGGTTTTGAATGTTTATGAACAAAGGCAAGGTAGGCACCATTTCCTCAGTCTTGAGGTATTAGCAGGTTTATTAGTAGACAAAGGGAGACATTCCATCAAACAAAGCACCTCTAGGGTGAATTCTGCAAGACTTTAGAAGAAAATATTTTGAAAATGCTTGAACAATGGACCTAGAGCATGCAGGATGAATTATAGCCCATAAAAACTAATGCTCAAGCATGAAAGCAAATACAAAATGGAGTGGCAAATAGGATAAACAATCACATAAAGAAATGACTTACTGAATAAAAATATGGCACAAGAATCTCTGACATGAAAAAGACTTTACATTCCTCCTCTACAAATTTCATTCATTTACTAAAAACTTGAAGCCATTACAATGTAGAGTATCTCCTCTCTTGAAAATCCCTTTTCAAAACTATCAATTACATTTTAATTTATATAAGAATAACCTCTACCTAAATTTGAATTCAAAACCTAACTGAACTCTAAAAATAGAAACAGTTACAATAACGTTTCTCATGCATATCTCTAATGGTGACCATTGTGTGAAATATGGGAGAGGTTTTTATAATTGGACATGTGCCCAACAAAACCCATGTCTTAAATTCTCCAAAACCTATGATTACTGTCTAAAAACTGAAGGATGTTTTTGATTATAGGCCTGTTAGGAATAAAAAACTCTCTCATTTTTGTTAAATTAAATTCTATTTGTCCAAAACAATTCTTTTAATTTTATGGATGAAATAGTCCTTTGGAAAACATGAAAAATGGCCTGTACAACTGACTTTGTTGCTGCTAAACTGTAACACCTGTGTGAAAAATAAAAGATTTTATTGTGGATAGGTATGTTTTGAATAAAATCCTCTCTTAGTTTCGGAAAATGCATCTTCATTTGATGTAAACAATTATTTTAATTTGATGACTAGAACAGTCATTTTGACATCTAAACATTTGCCTTCTGAAGATGACATTGCTGAGCCCAATCTGTAGCAATTGGGTAAAAACTGAGAGAGGTTATTGTATATCACAATGTCATGATAAAAAAATTCTTTCAGTTTTTGAAAATTCTTCTTTGTTTGCTGGAAACAGGTCGTTGAATAAAATGACTAAAACAATCATTTTCAGAAGAAAAAAAATATGCTATGTAAATATGGCAAATTGTCTCCTTCCTTTCGTGTGCAGCACACAAATGAAATAATTTTTCAAAACCAAGTCACCTTTACCTTTACATAATGGTTTATTCCGGAGCCTTCACTGAGTTGTTTTTCTTAAACCATTTTTCTCCGCGGAATTCACCAAAATTTCCCACATGGAAAGTGGTTTAAATTCCGCTACCACCTTTCCAATTTAACCACCTCACAACTTTACTCTCCAGAAACACTAATACATGTTAATGAGTTTTCACTTTTTACATTAGCAATTGGATTAATAAGAGGCTACTTTTTGACTTTGGAAAAAATATACAAAACTATATAAGTTTGAATATAAATAAAATAATAGGTTTATAAAACCCATTTTATAAATTTTATTCAAAAGTTAATAAAACTTTTTTCCCCACTTGTGAAAATTTTATTTCTCTTCTTATCTAAAATTCCTTTAACTTCTCTTCTTTGCGAACTTGGAAATAGATTAATGACAAAACTTTGGAAACCAACTCAATCACCCATGAAAAATTAAAATTTTGAAGGAAATAAGACTAATTCCGACAAAAATAAATTTAGTGCTAACAACTGGCTCCAACTAGGGATGCCATCCTCCCTGCGAGGTAGCAAAGAACCCCGTGGACCAGGTGACAAATCCATTGGGTTTCTCTTAATTTTTCTCTGAAATCCTCAACTTGTTTTGAACTGAACCATCAACTGAAACCATTTTGCAAACAAATCCCACTCCATCAACCTGTAACCTATAACTGGATTGCACTTGAAACTGAAACCAAACTGAAAACTGCTGAAAGAAATGCTCGCCATGTCAAGCTTATTCATGCCTACCTATCCTACTTAACTAAGCAAAAATTCCCAGTCAAGCAAAATCTGACTTCCAATGAAGCCAATCAAGCAATTTACCCAATAATTCCATTTCTTCCTCATGCTTGATCAAAATTAGAACATAAGAACAAAATAGCAATAGGTTATGATGAAAAATTTGTCATTTGCTGCAAACATATAACCAACTACTCCATCTAAAAAATTTATCCATATACTTTGCTATTGGATCATAAAAAACATGACAAATTTCAAAATACTCAATCACTTGTTTGTTATGACAAGGCTGTCCAAGAAGTAACTCTTGCATACTGTCAAACCGATCTTTAGAAGAGCTTTGAAAAGAATTCTCATGATTGTTTTTCAATGATATATCAGCAACTTCATTTAATATTTTTACATTTACAAATCCATTATTCTCAAGCACTTCAAGGGGAATATCATTTTGTCCTTCAACAAGATTAAGCAGAAAGATGTCTTCTTGACAAAATGTTTCTGAATTTGAAAGATTTAAAGAAACATCCCATTTAGAGTTCTCATCTTCTTTTTTATGATCCCTTGGTTTATTGTACACTATTGGTTCTTTCATATACTGATATTGATCGCATGATTGCTCTTCCTTTTCATTATATATAAGTAAACTAAAATTTTCTTTAAAACCATCACTAACATAATTTTTAACAAGCTGACCGCAATCATCAGCAAAACCATCAAGAGTATAACCTTCTTCTTTCACATCACTAGGCTGATCATCTTCATGCTCATATCTTTTTTCCAATTCTAATCCTAGGTCTGATTTATCTTTAATTGTATTTTCAGAAAATAAATATGTGGAGGGACTATAAGACTAAAAATTTACAGAATCAGAATTGTTTATGTAATCACCCACAGAAGCATTGGAACTTAGACGAAATTGCTGCTGCAAAAAGGAATTTTCTGATTGGGAATAAGAAGCTTCATCTTGAAACAAAACTTTAGAAGTTGAATAATATGAATAAGGGTTTGATTAACCATCCCAACTTCCTTCTTGGTCACACAAATATTGACAAGACTGCACGATTCATAGTAGCATACCTTGCACACAAAGAGCTCATTTCGATAAATGAATATACTGAATCAACTCTTCAAACTTTACAATCTTTTGACAGTGGAGTCGCCATAGGAATTCTGAAAACTGGATTCTTCGCAGATGGAGTCACCAGGTGAAAGATGCACAACCTTGGTGATATCTGACTATTTTTCACCATCAACAATCAAATCTAAAAGTATGTCATTTATACCTAGGGAATATTTGAACCTTCGTTCCCCGGCAGCGGCGCCAATTTGTTAGCACTCAGAATGTACCTAGGTTGTTAAAGGTAGATCCCAAGGTAAAATCAAAACCACTTTAGAATGTATTTCTGACCTAATACAATCAAAGAGGGATCTCTCACTATTTACAAAGTTTTTATACTCATGATATTTCAATCAAAGACAATCAGATGGTCAGATTTCTGATGGGACAAATAGGACAAGTTTGTTTTAAATAACTTGGTAGGACGGTCATGGAGGAGATCATTGTGTAATGGATTCAATAATTAGATCTGAAATAGATTGTAGGAGGTAGGGTTTTGAAAGTTTATGAACAGAGGCAAGGTAGGCACCATTTCCTCAGTCTTGAGGTACTAGCAGGTTGATTCGTAGACAATGGGAGACATTCCATCAAACAGAGCACCTCTAGGGTGAATTCTACAAGACTTTAGAAGAAAATATTTTGAAAATGCTTGAACAATGGACCTAGAGCATGTACGATGAATTCCAGCCCATAAAAGCTAATTCTCAAGCATGAAAGAAAATACAAAATGGAGTGGGAAACAGGATAAACAATCACATAAAGAAATGACTTACTGAAGAAAAAGATGGCACAAGAATCTCTGACATGAAAAAGATTTTACATTCCTCCTCCACAAATTTCATTCATTTACTGAAAACTTGAAGCCATTAAAATGTAGAGTATCTCCTCTCTTGAAAATCTCTTTTCTAAACTATCAATTACATTTTAATTTATATAAGAATAACCTCTACCTAACTTTGAATTCAAAACCTAACAGAACTCTAAAAGTAGAAACAATTACAATAACGTTTCTCGTGCATATCTCTAATGGTGACAGCCGTGTGAAATCTAGGAGAGGTTTTAATAACTGGACATGTGCCCAACAAAACCCATGTCTTAATTTCTCCAAAATAATCTCAATAGCCTCGAAATATTCCTTTGAAGTTGATGACTCAAATAATAAAATTGTAGATTTCTGGAAAAATGACTTGTGAAGATATTTTAAATTCTCCCAACCTGTGATCACTGTGTAAAAAATGAAGGATTTTTTTGATTATAGGCCCGCTAGGAATAAAAACCTCTCTCAGTTTTGTCAAATTAAATTCAATTTGTCCAAAACAATTCTTTGAATTTGATGGATGAAATAGTCCTTTGGAAAACATGAAAAATGGCCTATACAACTGACTTTGTTGCTGCTAAAATGTAACACCTGTGTGAAAATTAAAAGAGGTTATTGTGGATAGGTATGTTTCAAAGAAAATCCTTTCTCAGTTTCTCAAAATTCATCTTCATTTTATGTAAACAATTATTTTACTTTGATGACTAGAACAATCATTTTGACATCTGAACATTTGCCTTCTGAAGATGACATTGCTGCGCCCAATCGGTAGCACCTGGGTAAAAAGTGTGAGAGGTTATTGTATTTCGCAATGTTATTATGAAAGAGCTCTTTCAGTTTTTGAAAATTCTTCTTTTTTTGCTGGAAACAGGTCATTGAATAAAATGACTAAAATAGTCATTTTCAGAAGAAGAAAAAAATATGCTATGTAAATATGGAAAATTGTCTCCTTCCTTTCGCGCGCAGCACACAAATGAAATAATTTTTCAAAACCAAGTCACCTTTACCTTTACATAATAGTCTATTCCAGAGCCTTCACTGAGTTGTTTTTCTTAAACCATTTTTCTCCACGGAATTCACCAAAAGTTACCATGTGGAAAGTGGTTTAAATTCCGCTACCACCTTTCCAATTTAACCACCTCACAACTTTACTCTCCGGAAACACTAATACCTGTTGATGAGTTTTCACTTTTTACATTAGCCATTGGATTAATAAGAGGCTTCTTTTTTACTTTGGAAAAAATATCCAAAACTAGATAAGTTTGAATATAAATAAAATAATAGGTTTATAAAACCCATTTTATAAATTTTATTCAAAAGTTAATAAAACTTTTTGCCCCACTTGTGAAAAAAATATTTCTCTTTTTATCTAAAATTCCTTTAACTTCTCTTCTTTGCCAACTCAGAAATAGCTTAATGAGAAAACTTTGGAAACCAACTCAATCACCCATTAAAACTTAAAATTTTGAAGAAAATAAGACTAATTTCGACAAAAATAAATTTAGTGCTAACAAAGTCAATAATGATTAGAGAACAAGAAGGAGTCTTATACAAGCTGAAGGGCCATCTAGAACAAGCTATGGTCGATGACATAGTAGAGCCAAATGAACTTTGGCACATAAGGCTTGCACATGTGCATTATAGAGCACTACCACTTGTAAGCAAAGCTGTTGAAGGTCTTCCAGAAATCCCAGCAAAACATGAAGGGGTCTGCAAAGGATGTGCGAAAGGAAAGGATACAAAGAAGACATTTCCAATTAGCGAGAGCAAGGCAAAAGGGATATTGGAAATCATCCACTGTGATGTATGCGGACCAATGTCATCAAGCTCACTAAGCAATTATGTATATTATGTTTTCTTTATTGATTTCTTTTCTAGGAAGACATGGATTTACTTCATGAAGATCAAAGATGAAGTTTTCAGCAAGTTCAAGGAATTCAAAGCCTTGATCGAGAACCAACAGAAAAGAAGATTAAGACCTTTCAATTAGATAATGCCGGATAATTCACATCAAATGAATTCAAATACTTATGCAAAGAATCAGGGATTAAGAGGGAGTTGTCCACTCTTTACAATCCACAACAGAATGGGGTTGCAGAAAGGAAGAATAGAACTATCATGGAAGCTGCAAGAGCAATGCTTCATGATCAAGATCTTCCTATGCATCTATGGTCAGAAGCAACCAAAACAACGACGTATGTATAGAACTGTACTCCACACAGAGTACTCAAGAACAAGACTCCTGAAGAAGTATTCCCCAGCAAGAAACCAGAAGTCAGCCATCTGAGAATATTCGGTTGTCTAGTGTACATACACATTCCAAGAGAAAAGAGAACAAAACTAGATCCTTCAGGAAAGAAGGGTATATTTGTGGGATACTCTGAAAGCTCGAAGGCTTACAGAATATACTTCCCATGATACAAGAATATCGACATCAGTAGGGATGTAACATTTGATGAAGACATAGCTTACAACAAATCCAGAAAGAGACCTGCTGAAGATACTTAAGAAGTTGAAGCACCAAAATTCATGATACAACCATGAATGAAGAAATTCAAGAAGAAGATCAAGAATTTGAAGAACCACAAAGACCTGTAGATCCACCTCAGGAGAAGAATCCTCACAAGAGGAAACCTGCTTGGGTACAAGAAATTATCCAAGGTGCAGAAAGATATGGGGCTCTAGAAGAGAATCACAGAGAAAGAAAGAGAACCAGATCTTGTTGCAGATATGTAGCTTTAGTATGTGATGTTATTGATAAAGAACCTTCCAACTATGAAGAATCAGTAGAATGGAAAGAATGGAAGGATGTTATGATCGAAGATTATCAATTGATCATGAAGAATGATGTTTGGGATGTTGTCCCAAGACCAGAAGTGAAGTCAGTTGTAACTTGCAAATGGATCTACAAGATCAAGCATGCTGCAGATGGTAGCATTGAAAAATATAAGGTGAGATTTGTGGCTTGTGGCTTCTCACAGAAGGAAGGAATAGATTATGAAGAAACCTTTTCTCATGTGGCAAGATACACTTCCATCAGAACAGTACTTGCTTTGGTTGCAGTAATGAAATGGAAGATACACCAAATGGATGTCAAGACTACTTTCTTGAATGGTGTAGTGGAAGAGGAAGTGTATGTAGAACAGCCACTCAGTTTTGAGACACATGACAACAAGTCTCATGTGTACAAATTGAAGAAATCCCTATATGGTTTGAAACAGGAACCCAAGACATGGTACGACAGAATTGACAGCTTTCTATCTAGTTTGGGCTTTACCAAGAGTAAAACAGATTCCAATATTTAATACAAGGTTGAAGATGGCAACCCAATGATGCTTCTACTATATGTAGATGATCTGTTTGTAACAGGTATGGATGGGTTGATTGCTGATACAAAGAGAAAGCTTGCTGCCAAGTTCGAAATGAAGGACTTAGGTATGATGCATTATTTTCTAGGTATGGAGGTGTGGCAGAATGTAGATGGAATCTCCCTTGGACAATGGAAGTATGAAGTAGAGATCCTGAAGAGGTTTGGGATGATGGACTGCAAGGCTATGGCCACACCTATGGCATCAAACCTAAAGCTATTGAGTGATGCTTCATCAAATACGGTTGATGCTACGATGTATCGCCAGATGATTGGGTCCTTGATGTATCTGACAAACACAAGACCAGACATTTGCTTTGCTGTGAACACCTTGGGCTAGTTCTTGACAGATCCGATACATGTTCACTTGATTGCTGCAAAGCACATTCTGAGGTACCTGAGGGGTACAATTTATTATGGGCTCAAGTACGAGGCGAATTAGAAGATTAACCTGGAGGGTTATGTTGATTCAGATTGGGCAGGTAGTGCCATCGATAGGAAAAGCAATTTAGTTTGTTGCTTTAGTATGGGATCAGGTGTGATCTCTTGGTTTAGTAGGAAGCAATCCTATGTGGCACTGAGTATAGCTGAAGTAGAGTATGCCGTAGCTTGTTCAGCTAGTTGTGAGGTAGTATGGCTACGGAAGCTACTGTTTGATTTATTTGTTCTCCATATGGATGCTACTTGTATATATTGTGACAACTAGAGTTGCGTGAAGTTGTCAGAGAATCTAGTGTTTCATGAAAATTCGAAGCATATAGAGATCAAGTATCACTATATCAGGGATATGGTGCAAAAGGGAGCAGTGAAGCTCCAGTATGTTGCGATAGAGGAACAGATAGCTGATGTGTTGATGAAGCCATTGGATAGGGTGAAGTTTGAGTACTTCAAGGAGAATCTTGGTTTTCTCCAGATCGAGGTTTCCTCCAAGGGAAAGTGATGAGACCCATAGCCATTCTGACATGGTGAGAGGATTGGTTCCTTCCATGGTTAGATGTAAGGGCTGACCATTCTGTCATGGTGAGAGGATTGGTTCCTTCCATGTCAGATATGAGTGCTGAGATCCATAGCCATTATGACAAGTAGGTCAGATATAAGGGCTGATCCATTCTGTCATGGTGAGAGGATTGGTTCCTTCCATGTCAGATATGAGTGCTGGCCATTCTGTCAAGTAGGATAGATGTAAGGGAAACTGCTATTCTCCTGGAGAATGGAGGCACCTAGTCATTTACCAGGTAACTCAGTCTAGGACTGGGGGCCATTCTAATATGACTATACAATTGGTTCTTACAGGATCAGATGTGAGTGCACGCCTTGTCAAACATGCACGTTGGATTAGTTCCTCATATGTGTCAAATGTAAGTGCAGAGCCTTTCTTTGATCATTGGTTGATCAAATATAAGTGTTGAGCCTTTCTTCGATCATTGGTTGATCATATATAAGTGTTGTGCCTTTCTTCGAGCATTGGTTGATCAGATGTAAGTGCAGTGTCTTTCTTCAATCATTGGATGATCAGATGTAAGTACAGAGCCTTTTGGCATGGAGGATTGGTTCCTCGCATGGCCAAGTGTAAGTGTTGGGCCATTCCAATCATTGGTTGAACAGATGTGAGTGCTGGGCCTTTCTGACAGGGTTGTGGGCTATGTTACCACATGGTTATATGTGAGTGCTAGGCATTTCCTTTCTGATAGGATTATAGGATTAGTTCCTACATGATCAGATGTAAGTGTTGGGTGGGCCATTTTGACTTAAGTGTTAGATATAAGCACTGAAGAAGACCTACATGGTGGCTAGGCCTACATCTAGCATGAAAAAGGGCTGGCTCTGTAGAACTTCCTGTGACGAGAAGAATCATGAGATAGCACCTGTGAATATTCAGTATTGATGATCCAGTAGAGATGATCCAGATTGAGGGATGATCCAGATCCAAAGATGATTCTCTAGAGATGATCCAGATCGAGTGATGATCCATATCTAGTGATGATGATCTAGATCGAGTGATGATCCAAATCCAGAGACGAAGATGACTTAAAGACGAATAAGACTTGAATACGAATATGACTTGAAGATGCAGATGACGAGAAGATCCGGAGAAGAAGACCAATGATGAAAATTGTGTCGAGAGAATACCTTCCTAGTTAAGAGGGAGTGTTCATGTAATTGTAACTTTGGAATGTATTCACTTGTATTTCCTATCTATTGTAACCCGATGTTTATTCTGGGATGTTCTTGTGTCATGTGATGCCTCGATGTTCCTATCAGGAGAATCTATAATGTAAACAAGTCATGTCAAGTAATTGTGGGTAACCCCCCTATTGTCTAAGGGTTAAAGTCCCCGCAGTTCTGGGGCACTAGGGTTATTAGACTCTCCTAGTGAGGTTGGCCCTAGTAGGGTTTTAGTCATGTCATGAATTAGTATAAATAGAGAGGTGACCTCTCTATTTATCACACATCTCATACACACTTAGTTGTAGCGCATAGGCGAGGAAGGGAAAGACACTAGGGAAAGAAGAAAGAGGTTACTGCTGTTGGGAGATCATCTTACTGTTTTTGGGTTTCACTTTAGTGCTGATTCTATCTCTGAGGAAGTTGCAGGGTTTTCTCCATTTATGGTTTTTCCGAGGAAAAACACTGTGTTCATTGTCTCTTGTGTTTGATTGCTATGCTTGTTGTTCTTGTAGTTAAAGATCCTAATGAATGCTAGCTTAATGTTTAAAATCTAACAGTAGGTTGAGGAGTAAATAGGAGAGAGAGGGAGAGAGAGTATGAGTCGGGGGAGGGTGTGCATTACTAGGGCTATGGAGAGGAGGGGAGTTGGGAGAGGTAAAGAAATAAGGAGGGTGGATGGGGTAGGTTTTTTGCGATGTTTACGGATGTTTAGGGAAATTATAGAGAAGAAGTGGTATACACTAGGGTAAGAGAGAGTGAGTGAGTGAGTGAGAGAGAGAGAGATAAAGAGGATTAGGGAGAGTATCAATCGTATTAGGGAGAGAGAACAAAGGGTTAGGGGTAATTGGAGTGTTTGAGAGAGAGAGAGAGAGTGGAGGTTTTATGGCATTAGGAGAGGAAGAGAGGGGTGGGTTTAGGTTTGGCTGGAGGAATAAGGTAGAGAAAGAGAGAGAGGGGGGATAGTAAGAATCATTTGAATGATGGGAGAGAAAAAGAGAGAGAGAGGAGGAGAGGGCGTTAGATGTAGAGGTCAAATTAGGGGTTGATAGAATAAGAAAGGATTTTAGTATGTATTAGGAAGAGGAGAGTAGAGGGAGAGATAAACAGGAGATGGGTTAGTAGTAGGGGTATGAGCACATGGTGTATGTATAAAAAAGAGATAGATATAATCAAAGGGTGATAGGGTATTGGCTGAGAGAGATGTGTGGTTGTTAGGGGTAGTTGGATGAGTAGATGGGTGAGAGAGAGAGAGAGGGTGAGGGTGGGAGGGTGTGGGAGATTAGGTGTAAGGGGGGGGGGGGG
>LPNX010875120.1:95827-143407 GCA_001517045.1 Pseudotsuga menziesii
CTCCTAAATTTCAAGAGAATGAGGTTATAGGGTGTAGAAGAGAGAGAGAGAGAGAGAGAGAGAGAGAGAGAGAGAGAAAGAGAGGGCATGGTAAGTTGTAGTGGGATAGATAGGTGAGAGAGGGAGAGAAGGAGGGAGATGGAGGGTATTAGGTATAGGGGAAGTAGGAAATATAGAGAGATGGGTGGAGGGGGTAGAGATAATGTATGAGAGAGAGAGGATAGTGTTAGGGGGTTCATTAAGATAGACATGGGTGGTGGTTAGGTTTAGGTGGATGAGTAGCGCATAAAGAAAGGTAGAGAGGGGCTTAGTAAAAGTTACAGTAGAGAGAAAGAGAGAGAAGGGTAGGTATAGGGTGGGGGTAGAGAGAGAGAGAGAGAGAGAGAGAGAGAGAGAGAGAGAGAGAGAGAGAGATGGGGGATGGTAAGTTGTACGGGTAGAGAGAGATATTAGGGGATACAAAACAATACAGGGATTTAGTGGGAGCGGGGTTAGAAGAGAGAAATACAGGGGAATAGGGAAAGTATGAGTGGTGTTAGGGAGAGAAAGAGGGGGCTACGGGTAGTGATAATGTGTGGGAGAGAGTTGGGGGGTGTTAGGGTGTTGAGAGAGAGAGGGGTTAGGTGTATGTGGAAAAGTAGGGTAGAGAGATATTTCTATAGGGAATTAGGAAAGGTTGGGGGAAGAGAGAGAGAGAGAGAGAGAGAGAGAAAGAGGAGTTGGATTAGTGTTATGGGGATGCCTAGTGTGTGTGTGTGTGTGTGTGTGAGAGAGAGAGAGAGAGAAAGAGAGAGAGAGATGAGTTGGATGAGTGTTATGGGGATGATTAGTCTGTGTGTCTATGAGAGAAAGAGAGAGAGATAATAATGGGGAGGGGATGGTAGGGGGTTTGGAGAGAGAGAGAGGGGTCATGTTTAGTTTTAAGTGGAGGAGTAGAAGGCTCTATTTATGTGTGATAGAGAAAGAGAGAGATGTTTATTTAGTTAATTAAGGATGGTATGCGTGATTAGTAGTAGTTTGAGGAGGAGGTTTGGAGGATAGAAAGTGATGGGGTGTAGGATGGTGGATCGTGTGTGTGTGTGTGTGTGTGTGTGTGTGTGTGTGTGTGTGTGTGTGTGTGTGAGAGAGAGAGAGAGAGAGAGAGAGAGAGAGAGAGAGAGAGAGAGAGAGAGATTTATAGGGGTGGTAAGTTGCATTAGGAGGGGGATTATGATAGAGAGAGAGATGGATATGGGTAGGGGGACTCACAGAGAATGAAAGTAGTGGGATTTTGTTTAGGGAGAGAGAGTGGGTGGTTAGGGGGTTTAGAAAAATATATAGAGGTGGATATTAAATATAAGTGGAGGACTATTGAAGAGAGAGAGTGACACAAAGGTTTAGAAATGTTTAGAGAGAGTGGGGGGGTTATGGTGTTTAGAAAGGAAGATAGAGGTGGATATTAACTATAAGTGGAGAACTATTGAAGAGAGAGAGTGACACAGGGGGTTAGAAATGTTTAGAGAGAAAGAGGGTGGCGATTAAAGGTAGGCCATAGAGTAATTTTGTGTGACTCGAAAGGATGTTATTAAGTGGTAGAGAGAGAGAGAGAGATGGTGTGGGTGGGGAAGGGTATGGGTGATAAGGGGAAAGAAGAAGATAGGTATTGGGGGAAACAAAGAGATATATGTCACTATCGGAGGGGGTATGGGTTTAGGGAATATTAGGGAATTTAGACCAAATCAGGAGTATATGGTTGTTTTAGAGAGAGAGGGAGATGCAGGTGGTTAGTAGAAAAGGGAATATTAGAGATGGGGAAAGATATAGGGGAGTAAGGTTAAGGGGAGTAGGAGAGAAAGAGAGAAGTAGGGGAGAGTGTTTAGGGAGAGAGAGTGGGGAGTAGGGGTATTTAGAGTGAGATATGTAGGAGAGTGTTTGAGAGTTTAGAGAGAGAGGTAGGGGAGCAACCTATGAGTAAGTGAAGGGGTAGAGGAGAGAGTTAGTGAGAAAAAGAGGTTAGAAAGTGTTAGAAACAAAGAGATAGAGGAGGGAGGATGGCGGGTGTTAATTAATAGTTTGAGGGTTAATAGGTGAGAGAGAGAGAGAGGGTTATGGGTAGGGGGGTAGGATACATAAAGAGAGTTCAGAGGAGTGGGTGGTTATGGGTAGGGAGTGGATATCGGTAGTTTGGTTGGGAAAGGGGTAGGAATTTATAGGGCACTACTCACACCTCCGGGCTCAAATTTCTATCTCCTTATGAGACCATTGTCTCATGTTTAACAAATAAATTTCAGGACCACTTCCCAGAAGTTACCTCGATTTAAGAGCCACATCATGGTGATGCAAGTGTCTTCGGACCTGTACTTGCATCACACTTTCCTATCGCCACTCATGTGGGTTCCTGGGCCATCGCTCGGAAGGCGCATCATCTCATTTTAACATATAGCTGTCTAATCCACCCACCACACCTTACACGGGTTTTCAGACCATCTTCGAGGGATGGATCATTTCCTTTGCATGAATTTGGCATATAACTTCCTCTGTACTTGCACTCACATCACATGTAGTTAATTCTATCCTCCACAACTCACACACAGCTCTCCTGACCTCTGTCTAAGAGCCACCCCAATTTACGTGCCTCTGTCGCGATCTATCCTATGCATTTATTGGTATGTTTAAGAGCCACCTGCTCCATCCATACTACGTGGATGACCTTTGGACCACTGTCCACCATCCTGACATGGGGCACTACCTGTGCCACCGCAATCGGTTGACAATACTAGAGTTTCTTTTAAGCTCTTTTTTTACTCCTAAAAGAATGAAAAGATGGCCGAGCGTAGCTGCTTCCTTTCCCACTCGTTAAAGTATAGGAAAGGGTGTCTACATCGTCTCATATATCTCCTTTTGTGGACTATGTAGACCATCAAATGAAAAGGACCACCTTGGCACACTCAAACCAAAACCATTCCCCTCTGCATAATTTTATGCTTTCTCGGGCAGAGGAGCTGAACTTTACGAAAAATCTCACCATGGGTTGTCGTTAAGCTCTTTTCCAGCCTTCTCATCAAGAAAATATTACCAATCAAACTTGGTCTCGTTCATGCTCGTAAAAGTATTTGAATGACTGTCCAGTTAGTACAGGTTTAACCTTTTCCATCCTAACTGTACTACCAATGGTAAAGAAGTCTCCCATCCCCTAAAAGGATGGGCGATCTCTTTTGTGTATACTTTTATCCTTTTTCAGGCACATGAGACTACCAATGAAAAATATCCCACAGTAGAGTCTTCTTCGTGCTTTCAGACTCTCTAAAATTGAAATCACCATTGAGCATTTACTTTCTTAGGCTCGCCAAAAATCCACAAGAGCGTACCACAATGGTGTCTCTAGACACCACCCCACAGATAATAGTTTGGCAGCATTCCCACTTTGGTTCGCCTTTGTTCGGAATACTCTACAATGTGTCTTCCTTGGATCCCATCACTACCAAAAGTATCTACCTCCCCCAAGTATTTCCCATCTGCAGTAAAATTCATGGTATTATAGCTATGATCCCTTTCCCATGAGTCAATTTCATTTGCTTCCTAGTCCTCCCTGCCATCATACTCTGAACAAAGGAAGTTTGAGTCTACTACACTCCCTATTTCCATGTTTAACTCTTTCCCTTCCCCCCCCATTTAGTGGGTTAGTCCCTAGATTGTCTCACATCTTTCAGTTATATCCCTTGTGCTTCTAGTCAAGGAAACACCATTGCCTTGACCAGGGGTAGGTCTCCCTCTGTCGACGACAACACATGTATTCCAGAGGTTAGACCTAGAGGTCCCTGTAATCTGGTTTCATTAACCTCATTGATGAGATCCTTGGACCACTTGAGAGGAGTCCTTAGTTCTTCTCAGGATGGTTTTTTCTCATGTGCTCGACTCCAACTACATCATCGCACCATTGATATTCATACAGAGTATTGGTCTGTGCAATATTTGGTCGAAGACCCCGGATGTCACCTGACTCTAGCACATTGATGAGTCTATTCAAGGGACCTAAACAGGTTTATGTCCCTTGTGATTTCTGGGTTACATTGGAGATAGTGTTCAGAAGCCCTAGCAGTGATTCTATATAGATTTATGGTTGATGCAACATACTTGTACCAAAGGGACTCATACTTTCCATCCATGATTCCATACACCTATGTACCGTTCCAGATCCAACAGGCTATCAGTCATGAAGATATAGCATTCCATGAGAATGCCATGGGTCCAATATAGCAATTCTTCATATCAGTATTGTATTCAGCCTGTAATTGAGGCAACCATTATTGTATCATCAGTTGTACATAATCGGCTCTTGTATTATAGAGCATAGATCACATTATTATTTTGAAATTGTTACGAGCATGGGGATGCCCACCTCATCCATATACATGTCACACATTATTTTTATCTCACCCCCTGATGGGAACCATATTAATACAAAAACCAAAAGCCACCATGCCTCAGCCCAGGAAGCACCACCTCTCCACAGAAAATCCTATGATGTTCGTTGGTCATATGATGAGCTCCTGCCCTCACACAATAGGGGCAATCTGTTAACCCAAAAAATCCCTCACTCATCTCTACATGGCCTACACCACCCAAGGACACCCATGCACGACCCTCATTTCACCTCGTTGGACCCCCACACCCTAAAAAAGGCTTAAGAATGAGAAAAAGGGCTTAAAATCCCCTAAAAAGAGCCAAAATATCTCTCATAGGGGCTAAAGCCTCCAAAAAGAGGCTAAAACCCCTCAAAGGAGCTTAAAACCCCAAAAGGAGCTAAAGATAGGGAAAAAGGGGCTAAAATCCCAAAAAAGGGGCTAAAGCCCCAACCAGGGGCTTAAAACCCTAAAAAACCCCAAAAAAGCTATAAATAGAGGGGTGGGGGTCACTCTCAAATCATTCCTTCCTTGCATACTGTTATGATTCCTGAGTGGATGCCTTGATACCATTTACCTCTCAAGTCACCCACACTCCCTCTCCTTCATTCCTCCATTTAGCCATAGCTCCCCCATTCTCAAGAGAGGTGCTTCTCCAAGCTAGGGCATGGTGGCCCATTTCCACCAAAAGAAGGTATAATGTCTGTTTTATTTTGTTTGTTTTATTTTTTTCTAACTTTTCTTTTCTTACATGTTTCATGGCCTAACATGTTCTTGCATGTCTCCATTGTTTGTTTGCAGGTTTCTAACAAGTTGTGTGCAGGGTATTGGATCCAAACCCATAACCTTGTGTGCAAAGGGGTTTTCATTACATTTCATTTTTTGTTCTGTTTGTTTTTCTTTGCATCCACCATCAGGAACCCTATCCTTCCATCCTATAGACGGAAGGTAGCCATTCCTGCCCTGTTGCAAGGGATAAATCCCTTCTACTTCCCCTCTAATTTCAATCTAGCTGCCATCCAGCTTTCTAATTTTTTGGATTCTATAGTTTCTCCTGTTCTGGAGCACTGATTTATGAAAGAACTTGGTGTTCTTTTCTCCATTCTGCAGCCATTTGACCTTGGATTTTTGTTTCCAGTATATACCTTCCTACCTTTCTCTTTCCTTTATTTGTTCCCATAGCTCTTTCTCTTTTTTCTGCATGTCTTCATCCCATCCTTCCTCCATTCCCTTTTGACTAAGGAGCTCTAGCTCAGTAGTCAGCTTTTTTTTATCTTCAAAAATGTTACCAAACTCTTCTTTGTTCCAGGTACAAATTTTGGCCTTGAGAGTCTTGAGTTTCTGCTGAAAATGGTACATGGTTGTACCTATGGGGGGGGACCATCTCCAGCCACCACTGATGGATAAGATCTTTGAAGTTATTGTGTTCCATCTAGAATTGTTCAAATCTAAACGGTTTCCTCAGAGTGGAACAAGACCAATCCCAGTTAAGGCTGATAGGCTAGTGGTCAGATCCTGTAGCAGGGAGGACGTCAGCCATGATTTCACCCATACCGTGGAATATTTTCTCCGAGACCAAGAATCTATCCAAGCAGGAAGCCACCAGATGATCTCCACCTCATTTGTTGTTCCAAGTATACCAACAATTTCTGATTTCCATGTCTACAAAGGAGCTTTGGGTCTGGAAATCACTGAAAGCCTCTTGGTACTTGTCCAGAGTTCTCCTTCCTCCCTTCTTTTCTCCGAGGTTGGCAATGAGGTTGAAATCCCTGCCCATAACCCAATTGCCCCCTTCCTACTGGTGTTTGTTCCAGTTGAGGAAATCAATTAAGGCCTGCTTCTCAGGGAAGCTACTAGGGCCATAAACATTAACAATTGTGCCCTTCACCCCGAAATCAAGGTGTTGGAAACCAGCCACGAGGGAAAACTTATTGGCTCTCCAGTCAGTGAATTCCACCACCTAGGGGCATCAGAAAATTGCAATCCCACTTGATTTCCCAGCCGCATCCAGGGCTATGACTTTGGTACCCTTCCAAATTTTACTTCTGATTTTTTCCATTCCCTCACAACTACATTTAGTTTCCTGGAGGAGAATAATATCAGGGTTTTCCTGCTTAATTTTCCTGTTAAGAGTACTCAACTTCCTGGGGTTACTACACCCCCTAATATTCCAAGAAATTAGCTTCATTGGTAAACTTTGGAGACATCAAAGATGGCCGCTGTGATCATTGGGTATTGGCCTGATTCAATGAGTTTAACTCCTACCTCTACAATGCTCTTCTTTTTTATTTTTCTCCCTTTGCGTTGCTCCTCCTCTTGAGACTTCCTCTTGTTTCCTTTTTGTGATCTGGGTCTATCCCTAGGTTCATATGTGCCCCAACCTTGATTATTGCTTCCTGGAGGAGCTTGATTTGTCGCCTTGGGACATGGCATTTACCCTTCTTTCCGCATTCATCTTCTATCACATCCAGATCTAGTTATCCTAGCTCCATTTCTTCATCCTCTTCTTCTTCAACTATTTCCATCTGTTGGCTTTCCTCTCTCTTTAGGGAACTGGTATCCTTCGTTAGTTGCTCCCATTCCTCCTTGTCCTTGGGAATGTCTTCTTCCGCTTTGTCCCCTAAGACAGTGAAGGCGTTTTTGGATCTGTTTTCCCTTACCTCCATGTCCTTTTTGGCCTTTGATGCCCCACTGCCTCTGTTTCTTCTTCTATTCTTTAGTTGGGTGAAACCATCATTGTTCGCGCCTCCCACCGGCCATTGATCAGCGGAAGCAGCCATCGGAGAAATATTGGGGCAATTTCTTCCTAAGTGGTCGTACTCATAGCAATGCCTACATCGGAAGGGGATCTGCTCGTAGTCTATGGGTTGGATCCATTCTTCATCTTCCCAGTTAAGGCTTATGGCCTCTTGGAACTCCTTGGAAAGATCCAAGTAGACGCAGATTCTGGAAAAGGAAGTATACCTTTGGGCCTTGGTTTTCTCTACAACCTTTATGAATTCACCCATGGTATTTCCTATGTCCTTCAAGGTGTCCATATCCAGTATTCCCTTGGCAGAGAAAAAAGGTGAATCCAGACAGGGGCAACTGTCATGTCTTCAGTTTCTAGGTTGAAGCGTTCCTTCCATGGGAGAAGGTAGAGACCCACTGAGAAAAAGAATTAGGGGCCTCCTTCCAGGATGTGATCACGATCCTCCTGGTTGAAGAAAATAATAGTGAAAATTACTTTGGAGCTGAGTTGCAGATCATAGTGGCCTTTAGGGTTCCACACACTGCTGATCCATTTGACAAGATCCTTTTCCTTGGGCCAGATCCCCATAAATTTCCTGATCAGGGATTTCTCCTTCGAGAGCTCTATTGTGCCCTTGACCTTCTTAGATCTAATATGGATTGCTAGGATGGTGGGAGATTTAGGAAAAAATCCCCCTACCCCAGGATTCCGGCTGTTTGAAGTACCGGCCTGCTTCTTGATCTCAGCTATTGCAGCACCATCATCAAAAACGGGACCCGAAGGGCCAGTCTCCGCCATTGAGTAGCCAAGAGGAGGCCGAGCAGCCCTGAAGAGCAGTGCACCCTTGCGCCTAGTTTATTGTTTAGTTGATTATGCCTCTCTTGAGTTGTTATCATTGTCTCATTTTTTTCCCTACATTTATATACTTCCATCTGCAAGATATTCATTTTCTCCACTAACTCTAATAGTCTAATTCTCTCTTTGTGCTCATGAGATTCTATTTCTTCATTAGCCATGCTAATAATCAAACCCTTATCTTCTTCTTCATCATGGCTACAAGGGATTTCCCCCCTTTCCTTTTTATGTATCTAGGTAGCTTTTGATCTTTTAATTATACTCAATGAAACAGTGTACTATACAATATGCATAAATATTTTTCCAAAATCTATAGAGAACTATGTGTATTTTTGGAAAAATACCCATTTTTGTCCATCAAAACTAAAGACCTTTTCCTCCCAAATTCAAAATACATATGAAGAATTTCTCCATAGTAAAAATATGCATACTTATTCACCTATATATATATTTTTCCATTAGCTATACACATGTTGACTTCTCACCATTGAGCTATAAGTCAAAAGTTATAGCTAAAAAAAACACCATTTCTACAGTTTTTATGTTGATGCAATCAAGTTGGGAAACATACATCACACACTTGTATAAGAAAGTAAAGAAATAATAGGAAATGCGTTATATTGGGCACAATTAGTACTATTGGTTTGCAACACACAAAAAAAAATTCTTTATTGATACAATACTTTTGTAAATTTTTACAAAATTATGAAATTATTTAATTTTTTTGTAGTTTTCCTTAACTTGGAATTTTTGGCAAAAATTGTTATATTCTAAATGAAGCAAATATGGAAATTTTCGCTTAAATAAGCTTGACCATATTGTTTAAGAGATCAAAATTGAAGTAAGGATTTTTTTTTAAGTTTTGAATTTTGGAATCACTTTTCCTCACAATGTTTACAAAGTTGCCAAAGACTCCCAAAATAGTTGATTTTTACCTATTTCTATGCCTCCACCTCAATACCATTCGAATCTTTCCAAAATATGCATGTTAGGTTTCTTCACTACCACTTCTAATCTACATTGTGTGAATTCCCTCTTCAATAGAGTAGTTGGAAATGCAAAACATTAGGTTATTTGAAAACAAGTTATTGTCAATTTATAGAAACTTGGAGCTAAATATGACAACTACCATCTATGAAAATTGTGTAGTCTTTAACACCATGGACTTACCCTTGAAATGTTATCAAATTTGAGCTTAATATGCTCCTATAATGCCAAAACAAGATTTTGTCTTCAGACTTGTATTTTTATTTTTAAAATATACAAATTCCTTTTCTAATGTAGCATGAAATGTGTTTCCTTTTCATATGTCTTATCCCCTACATTTTCCATTCCATCTTTCTTTCCTCCTTACCCACATTTTCCATGTCATCCTTCTTGCCTCCTTACTTGTACCTCTTTGATGTTTAATGTCCATCATATTTCCATCATAAGTTTAATTATTCTCTCACACACAAACACATATTTCCATGAACATGTTGCTAGCATCAATTTTATGCATGGCTTCTTTGAATCATGCCTATATGAATTTTTTTCCTTTCTCAATGGAATTGATCTCCCCTGTAATTACTAACCAATTTGACTATTGTTGTCATTAAGATTTGAGTTTTTCACCATTTTTTGTGATTTTCCCCATTTTTTAATGTAGAGATGAACTCTATATCTTAAGAAATTTGCCACAAAAAATTTTATTCCCACCATATACTCCATCAAAAACATTGTTTGAGCATTTCAAAACCATGAAATTGTCAACTATGAGTATTATGAGCTTTTTTTATTGAACTTTATGGCCTAAAATTGCATATTTCAAATTTTCCTCATTGATATTCGATTAAACACTTGATGTACAACCTATAATTTATTCCTATATGTATTAATGATTTTCCTACAACCCTAGTGTTGTAATTATTCTATGATATCATTCTCTCTATGTTCTATTGAGGTTACATAGTACCCCATAACCTCCTTAACTACACTCTATTGTTTTCACTTTGATACCATTCTATCATGTCAATGAATTAATGCTTTAATAATAATGCATTATGAAATGCATGCATGTTGTTACAATGATATGCAAGCTTAATTTAACCATGCATTAAATCATGAACTCCTAACTTTAATTTTATTATAATACATGGATTCATAAACTAAGTTTAAATTTCAATTATTCCATGACATAAAGTTTGAAAAGTTACAAACAACTTAAGAATTCTTATCTTTGGAAAGTTTCCACCAAGTGACTATAGAAGAAGGATGTTCCACCCAACTATAGAATCTATGGTACACTTGTTCTCTACGTAAAATAGGCCACCCTCAATATAGGGATATGATTCCAAAGGAGAAATTCATATGGACAGTCTCTAATTCCTCTAACATAGTCCAAGTCCCAAACATATCATATCAATTTACTCTACATTAATCTCAATCTACTAGTCCCATTTCCCTTTAGTTTACACAACCGAAGGAATTGGATCCCTGTATTTGTTAAACAATCCCTCAAACTATGTCACTTGACTCTACGACTCTAATGCAGGATGTCTAGGAAATATCCATGACATAATTCTATTTATATTTATCTATAAGTAATTTCTCTTAATAACTAATAATTTACCTTAAATGCACATATTCAAAATTTCCTCATAATTGTTTTGGCTATAATTCTTTATAATATCTATATATGGTTGTATAAATTGGGAAGAAAAATGAGTGTGGATTCCCTTGTATGCCCACTAATATTGGAATATACCTGCATGTAATGGAGAGACCACATAGATTCATGAGAATTCCATGTATCTCCATTTGATCATTAATCCCTTGAATTAATAATAATCATAAAGCTAAGGTGAAGAGAATTAGGGTATAAATAAAATAATACCATTTCATTACCTTTTACCCAATAAGTAATAAGTTTGAGAAACTATAGTTAAGGAGCATAAGATGGATTATGGAACCACCTGTTCCTTGGATTGAAGAATTCTTCAAATTATTTTCGAGTATATTCTCCACCATTATATGATCTCGGTGCCTTGATTCTTCTTTCTAAATGGTTCTCTATCAAGGCTTTGAATTCCTTGATTTTCCCAAACACTTCACTCTTGGTCTTCAAGAAGTATATCCATGTGTTTCTTGAATAGTCATCAATAAATGTGACATAATATTCATATCCACTGAATGATGTGGATGGAATAGGACCATATACATCAAAATGAATTAATTCCAACACACATTTATTCTTCATTTCACTTTTTAGGAAATTGGTTTTTGATGTTCTTTCCTCTTGCACATGCTTTGAAAGTTCCTTCGTATTCAATATTTAGATATGGTAAACATGTTATTACCTTGCTCACATAGGGTAATACTTTGTATTTGATGTGAGAAATCCTTCTATGCCATATTTCACATGAGCTAGTGGTCTCATGGACAAGGGATGTCTCTGGATGTCCCTTTAGTTTGTATAGTCCACCTTCTTCTTCACCAATGACCACAACATCTTCAACGGTATTTCCTTTGGACCAGATGAGTACTTTCCATCTATAAAAGAAACTCTATATCATTTCTTGTTTAGTGATGAGAAAGAAAGTAGATTATTTTTCAGACCTGGTACATATAGTACTTCCTTCATCTTCATGGAGGTTCCAGAGTCAAGCTTATAGCTTGATTCACCAATGCCTTTGATGGGATATTGGTAGTCATCTCCTCGAGACACTTTCTGAGGAGATTTATTTTCTTCAAGTATTCACAAAGTTTGCTTCTTCCTTGTCATGTGCTTTGAGGCACCACTATCAATAAACCATGTGTATTCTCCAAGTGTTATAGACCTAGAGAGTGCAGAGAATAGTACATATTCCTCTATATCTTCTTCTTTTGCTAGTCTCTTTCGAGGTATTTATTCTTCTTCTTCATACCCATCTTCATCTGGATGAGCATGATGTATTTTTTTGGTGTTCTTCTTCAATGGAAAATATCTGGCAATGTGTCGTATCTTATGAAAATCGTAACATTGATGTTTGGAGTAGTATATTTTCTTATTGTTATCTCTTTTCTTCTGAAAATTCTTTGGAGGTTTATATTCCTTGTGACTATCCTTCTTGAAATTTGTTTTTTTTCTTCTCTTGGTATGGGTAGCTAGAGCTTGATCATGTTCCTTAAGTAAGGCTTCTATGTTAGGTAATATAGCCTCCTCTTGGATGCACTCTTCCCCTACAATGTAAAACTTCATACTTTCTTTTCTAACACACATATTTTGTATGAATGAATCGCAAGGTCTAGTGAGACCATTTGTTAGATTTTTATCATTCAAGCTAGCATTATGATCTTAGGATCTTTAACTGAGAGAATAACATGCACAGCAATAAAACACAAGAGACAAGAGACACAAATAATTTTCCTCGGGGAAACCATAAAGGAGAAAACCCTGCAACTTCCTCAGAGATAGAATCAACACCAAATGTAAAACCTGAAAACATAAAGATGATCTCTCGACAACAATAGTCTCTCTCTCATTAGAGGAAATTTGGGGTCTAAAATGGGCCTTATAAGAAAACGTGCCAAAATAAGTTTTGTGAGTTGGAATTCAAGAACCAATAGAATTTCAATAAAATAAGTCAACCATAATGGTTGAATTGACATATTTGTCATTAAAAAAAACTACTTTTTTTGGTTCATATTTTCGACATATCTCATTGTGTTTTTACTCAAATTTCGATCAGGAGAGCTCGTTGGATGGTGAATTTGATTCCACATCCAACAAGTACCCACACTACATACTTTTCACGGACCCCTCTACCCCAAAAACAAGAAATACTTGAAACAACATGATGATGACGTCATCATCACGTTTTTTCAGGTATTTCTTGTTTTTGGGGTAGTGGGGTCTGTCAAAAGTATGTAGTGTGGGTACTCGTTGGATGCGGAATCAAATTCCCCACCAACGAGCTCTCCCGATCGAAATTTGAGTAAAAACACAGGGAGATATGTCAAAAATACGAACACAAAAAGTAGTTTTTTTCTTTCTTCCTCCAAAATTAATCAATATTATTTTATTATTTTAACTATTATTTTATTATTTTCCTTAGGAGGCCCATTTTAGACCCCAAAATTCCTCTAATGTGTCCCAACAACTTCTCCTCTCACTCATGCACCCCAATGAGTGAGTGTGTGTATGATAAATAGAGAGGCTCACTCTCTATTTATATTCTTTCATTCACTTGAAACCCACTCCAACATGTCAGCCTCACTTAACAATTACTTACTAGAGCTGACATCTATAGCAGTGTCTAATAACCCTAGTGCCCCACAACTTGTGGGGACTTTGCCTCCTTCGACCAACAAGGAGGTTTATCCTTAACACAATGGTGGGGACTATTTCCCTAAATTACAATGACTCACCTAGGGTCGAATTCTCTAGGATAGTATAATAAACCTAGGGCCCCACAATTGTGGGGACTTTAACCCTTGACCAATAGGAGGGTTACCCACAATGGCTTGACATGACTTTCACATTATAAAATCTTCCTGATCAGTTCATCGGGGGATGACATGACTCAATTGCATTACAGACACATCCCAGAATAAAATTTTTGTTACAATACATAAGAAATACAAGTGAATACATTCCGAAGTTACAATTACATCAACACTCCCTCTTAACTAGGAAGGTATTCTCTCGACACAATTTATCAGCACAAGTATTCTTCTCTATGTCATCTAAATCATCGTCAAGTTCTTGTCATCTTCATCTGGATTTGGATCATCACTGGATCTAGATCATCACTGAACATCATCACTGGATCTGGATCATCACTGAACATCATTATTGGACATCATCACTGGATCTGGATCATCACTTAATCTGGATTATCACTGGATTTGGATCATCACTCGATCTAGATCATCACTAGACATCATCAATGGATCTGGATCATTACTGGACATCATCACTGGATCTGGATCATCATCACTAGATCTGGATCATCACTGGATCTGGATCATCATCACTAGATCTGGCTCATCTCTGCTAGATCATCATCACGGGTGCTATCTCATGATTATTCTTGTCACAGGAAGTTCTATAGAGCCAGCCCTTTTTCATGTTGGTTGTAGGCCTAGCCTCCATGTAGGTCTTTTCCAGCACTTATATCTGACCCTAAGTCAGAATCGCCCACCCAACACTTACATCTGATCATGTAGGAACTAATCCTATAATCATATCAGAAAGGCACACCTAGCACTCACATCTAACCATGTGGTAACATAGCCCACAACCCTGTCAGAAAGGCCTAGCACTCACATCCATCAACCAATGTCGAAAAGGCTCAACACTTACACTCAGCCATGTGAGGAACCAATCCTCCATGCCGAAAGGCTCTGAAATTACATCTAACAACCAATGTTAGAAAGGCTTTGCACTTACATCTGACAACCAATGTTAGAAAGGATCAGCACTTTTATTCGACACATGCGAGGAACCAATCCACCATGCATGTTCGAAAGGGATCTGCACTTACATCCGACACATGCGAGCAACCAATCCAACATGCATGTTAAAAAAGGAATGCACTCACATCTAATCTTGTAGGAACCAATCCTACAGTCATATCAGAATGGCCCCCAGTCCCAGACTGAGCTACCTGGTAACTGAACATGCACCTCCATTCCCAGAATGGAATTAAACACTTATATTTGATCATGTAGGAACCAATCCTATAGTCACATCAAAATGGCTCAGCACTCACATCTGACATGGAAGGAACCAATCCTCTCACCATGACAGAATGGCTCATCCCTTACATCTGACCATGGAAGGAACCAATCCTCTCACCATGACAGAATGGCTCATCCCTTACATCTGACCATGGAAGGAACCAATCCTCTCACCATGTCAAAATGGCTCTAGGTCTCATCATTTCCCCTTGGAGGAAACCTCGATCTGGACACACCAAGCTTCTCCCTGAAGTACTCGAACTTCACTGTAGCCAATGGCTTCATCAACACATCAGCTATCTATTCCTTCGTCGCAACATAATCAAGCTTCACTGCTCCCCTCTGCACCATATCCCTGATATAGTGATACTTGATCTCGATATGCTTCGACTTGTCATGGAACACTAGATTCTCTGACAACTTCATGCAACTCTAGTTGTCACAATGTATACAAGTAGCATCCATCTAGAGATCAAATAAATCAGATAGTAGCTTTCGTAGCCATACTGCCTCACAACTAGCTAAACAAGCTGCGACATACTCTGCTTCAGCTGTACTTAGTGCCACACAGGATTGCTTCCTGCTAAACCAAGAGATCCCATACTGAAGCAACACTCTGAAGTGTTCTTCCTAATGATGGCACTGCCTTCCCAATATGAATCAACATAACCTTCCAGGTTAATCTTCTGATTCACCTCATACTTGAGCCCATAATCAACTGTACCCTTTAGGTACCTCACTGCATGCTTTGCAACCATTAGCTGAACATGTCTCAATGTGTTCATAGCAAAGTGAATATCTGGTCAAGTACATCAAGGACCCAATCATCTGACAATACATCATAGCATCAATCGTCTTTGATGAAGCATCACTCAATAGCTTCATGTTCAATTCCATAGGTGTGTTCATGGCCTTGTAGTCCATCATCCTGAACCTAGTCAGGATCTCTACTACATACTTTCCTTGTTGAAATATTCCATCTGCATTCTGCCACACCTCCATACCTAGAAAATACTGCATCGACACATAACAAGAGCATCACTGGTCTTCCGCATTCAACCTTGAAGCAAAGGTTGGAATCCACTTTACTCCCAGTAAAGCCTAGAGTCATCAGTAATCTATCCATCCTATCATACCATGTCAAACCTCAAGATATTCTGTAGTCACTCCCTCTGAAGCGGAGCATCATACTCCCTCTGTATTCTGTACTCTATGCACTGAAACATTCTGTACTAGAGTGACAAGTAGATTCCTATGCTACTCATATTCTATGTATCCATATATGGGCTCTAGATACCAATATCCTCTATATTTGAAAGTGTTCTTCTCGCACCCATTTGTGAGCTTGTCATCCTCTATAGGCTTTCATCTTCAACCTTGTAGCAAAGGTTAAGATCTTCATCAATCTCCTCATGTATGTGTTATCCCATGGGTGTCTTCTAAGCTTGTACAAGGCCTTCTTTCATTTGCACACATGATTCTACCTGTTATGTGTCTCAACTCCCACTGGTTGCAAATGTCTCTTTGTAGTCTATGCCTTCTTTTTGTGAGAAGCTTCGTGCTACGAATCTTTCCTTGTATCCCACGATGTTTCCATCTACTGCATGATGGAATTATGAACTTTCCTTCATGTATCGATACTGCATCCTAGACATCATTCTTCTTGAAATGGTCTTCCCTCTCTTCTTGGAAGGTTCTGCATCAATGATGTCTGCATTCATCATATTATTTTTCATCTTGAATTGTCATTACTTGTTCTTCTGAACAAGTCTCATTCTTCTTTGCTTGTAGGCGATTTTACGCGACCTTTCCTACAAGTCAAATGAATTTGTATGGTTAGAAACATTTCATAAGGAATATTCATAATGGCAAATTCTTATGCATAAATATGATCATGCAACTATTTAAGCCAATACAACATTCATCCATATCTCACAGAAACTTTTCTAGATGCCTTCCATCTCCACTAGGACAACATTAAGATTATGCACTAATCCAATATGTCATCAAAAAGGTTTCATTCTATATAAGTAGCAATGGAGAGTTGTATAGCACCATGAGATACTTACCCATTACATGCATATTAGTAGTATAAGTCATTAATGCAAACATTCTATTATGCATAATACATCCACTCAATATAAACAAATGCATAACAAAACAATATCATGAAATGACAATTGAATACTTATCTTTATTTGTTTCATGGGTAGACTCCTTCTTGATCCTTCCACTTCATCATTTCTTATCCAAACTCTCAAGATGGATAAGAGGTTCTTCAAGAATTGAGTCCTTCATATTCCTCATTGCTTGAGGGATCTTCTTTGGATGGTGAGAGCTTGATCTTCAGTTGCTCCCATCTTCTCTTCTCTTATTATGAGTTGAGCTTCTTCTTCTTCCTAGAGTCTGCTAAAAGTAATCACTTCCTTCTGGCACAGATTTATTGAATGAATGAGTCTCATGATCCTAGGAGGCCATTCAAGGTGGCTATTACTACTTCTACATTCTCCACTTCTTCTTCTACCACTTCAGATTGTTCTTTGATTTGAGAGACCTTTGTAAGGTATGACTGCATGGTCTCTACATTCTGGATCTGCACATTCTTCAACTGGTTTCTCAAAGCCATGTTATGTCCTTCCCTTCAAATGGCTTGATCAAGGAATCAAACATATTTGGTGTCTTTAAGGAAGACACTTGTAGTACAAGTTGATTCATGACTAAATCAACAACGATCTTCTTGACCTTGACCAAGTTCTTCTTATGTAAGGCTTCTAGCCTCATCTCCCTCTGGAACTGGAACCTCTCTACTCATGTAGGTTTCCAATTCATTTTCTTCATAGAGATCATATACTTCCATGCTTGGAAGTTGTCAAATTCACCAAGCTTATCATCAAACTGATGTGATAAATCACTTTGAAATGAGAACCTCAAATGAAAATAGCAAAAGATTAGATCTTACCGATTTGAGGTGTCCCTCCTCGTTTTGGAGCTCGCTGATCTAGGGTTTGTCAGAGAAATCCTAATTTTCAAAACTTGGAATTTTTCATATCTAATTGTATAGAAAGATAGATATCTTCAATTTGAGCTGTCCAATGTACTCCTTTTCTGAAAATAGTGGAGAGAAGCTCCCAAAACAGGAAGCCCTAGTTTTCCAATTTCTTCTACATAAATGTCTGTTACTGTTTCTATGATATCTCTGAAATTAATGCTCCTCTATGATTGAAAATTTGCACGGAGGTAACCACGCATGTCCTTGTTCCAACACCATAGGTTTCATCAGAATTGGTTTAACCAATTGGTACTTATGATCATTTTCCCAAGGTGGCCTATTACAAGGACTGTTTAGAACACTGAAGTTGTATGGACTACCAGGTGTCACTGTTTCATCTTCTGGGTTTGAAACGTGAACCACATAAAGTATAGTTCGTTCCATTTTTGGAACATCTTCAGGAATTTCATTTGGACATATTTATCCCAACATATAGCAATTCTCCCCAGGTGTCCTGTTTAGGGATGAATTCTGGAAGAGGCTAGAACCCTAACTTGGAGGGATCATATTTCCTAGAATATAGAGAATATGAGGATGAATTTTGGATACAGTGTAAATCCATATTTTATCTTTGGTCTCTGAAATTTTGCAGCTCCTGAACATTCTCCAATCCTAAGATATAGCGAATGTACCAAAACTTAGCAGTTTTAGTATTCTAGGGTTTTTCCAGCTTGGGGTCAAACTAGGGTTTGTCTTTCCCAGAGTTTCACCCAACCAAAAATCTTGATTCAATTCTTTAAAATTTTATTTTGATGAGGAGAGAAATCCTATGCTAGGCTCACTCAAAAATTTCTCTTCTGTAAGAAGCCCTAATTTCCCGCACTAAAACTGAAAATGCTCGGAATCAAATTCTGCTTCGATAGAAAGATGCACCTTTAATGGAGATTCATCCTAGCATACTTTTTCTAATGTATTGTGGAGAGAGACCCAAAAAGTAAGAAGCCCTAGCTTCTACAGCTGCACAATGTCTTCTTCTCAGGTTAGCTCTGATACCATGTTAGATTTTTATTATTCAAGCTAGCATTATGATCTTAGGATCTTTAACTAAGAGAATAACATGCACAGCAATAAAACACAAGAGACAAGAGACATAAAGAATTTTCCTTGGGGAAACCATAAAGGAGAAAACTCCTCAACTTCTTCAGAGATAGAATCAACACCAAAAATAAAACCTGAAAACATAAAGATGATCTCTCGACAGCAGTAGTCTCTCTCTTGTCCCAGCAACTTCTCCTCTCACTCATGCGCCCCAATGAGTGAGTGTGTGTATGATAAATAGAGAGGCTCACTCTTTATTTATATTCTTTCATTCACTTGAAGCCCACTACAATATGTCAGCCTCACTTAACAATTACTTACTAGAGCCGACATCTCTAGGAGTGTCTAATAACCCTAGTGCCCCACAACTTATGGGGACTTTACCTCCTCTGACCAATAAGGAGGTTTATCCTTAACATGATGGTGGGGACTAATGCCCTGACTTACAATGAATCACCTAGGGTCAACTTCTCTAGGATAGTCTAATAACCCTAGGGCCCCACAACTGTGGGGGATTTAACCCTTAACCAATAGGAGGGTTACCCACAATGACTTGACATGACTTTCACATTATAGAAACTTCCCGATCGAAACATCGGGGCATGACATGACTCAATTACATTGCAGACACATCCCGGAATAAACATTTTGTTATAATACATAAGAAATACAAGTGAATACATTCCAAAGTTACAATTACATCAACACCATTGAGATAAGTCATGAATAATTCATCTTCATCAAGGGATTCTCCAATAGAATATACTTGTTCCTTGATATGGGAGAACCTTTTTGAAGCATTCTTGAACTTATTCTTCTTTACTCATCTTGGTGCTCTTTAGTTGAGCTCTCAAATTTATCTTTCTATTAATGTTCCTTCCTTCATACATTCTGGAGAGGGAATCATAGATTTTCTTTGGTGTCTCTTTAGATGACACTTGAGGGATCAAGTGATATTTGATAGAATCAGCAATGATCCTCATTGTCTTGATTAGGTCCTTTTGGTCCTTCTCATTAGCTTCATCTTCTTCTGGTTCCAGGTCGTCATCCTTAATATACTTATTAAGATATTTTTCTTTAACAATGAGACCAATCCTATACTTCCATGCTAGGAAGTTCTCAATGCCTTCCATTTTATCATCAATCTTAGTGCTTGGGTCGATCCTATCGAGGAGGTTACTAAAAAATGAAATTCCTCTAAATGAAAATATGACGTCACCAAAATATGTGCTTGACTAAGGTGACTTCGTTGGTCCACCTAGTTTTTTGAAGATACCAAATATTCACCCTTCAAATCTTTCTTGCGAGGTTCCAATTTCTGCAAAATTTATGGTACTAGTTTAGTGCAATTTTCTTGTTCGGGTCCAAACTAGGGTTTGGATTTCCCAGAGATTCAACCACCTAAAAAATTCAATCTAGGGATCAATAGATGCACTCCAGAGAGGAACAAATTTTTATGCAAGCATATCTTCAAAATTCCAACTTTTGCAGAAACCCTAATTTCTTCAAGAGGGAGAGGAGAGAGAGTTTCGCCTTGTGAAAGTTGTTCTATTCTATCTAGCTCTGATACCATGTTAATATTTCATATGTTAGGCTAGATATCATTAGTGTTTACCCAAACTTAAAATAGTAGCATATGCAGAATCATTGAAAGAAACACAATCACAAGATAGACCTAGATTTATCCTAGGAAACCCCCGAGGGGAAGAAAACCCAACGAAAATTCCTTTGTATAAGATGTATAAGAGAAAACCCCAAAAAGAGGTATTCCTCCTCCTTGCTGACATCTCTCTCTCTCTCTCTCTCTCTCTCTCTCTCTCTCTCTCTCCCTCACTCTCTCTCTTCTATGGGATACAAAAGTGAGTGTGTCTATGTTAAAGTGAGAAGCACAATTACTTTATTTATACTCTTTTTGTCAACTAACTTTTACCCTAATCGAGTTGGCCCCACTAAACTGGGTGGGCTGACTTCACCTTGGAAATCAAAAAACAATATTTTATTCTATTCATTAGGGTACTGATGACCCGACTTACAATGGAGAATTTACGTCATGACTCTATAATGACCAATTAAAATATCAACATCCCGGCGGAGGAATACTAACATCTCTTTTGGGGTACATCAGTAAAATACATTTAGAATATCCTTTAAAGTTACAATATTTCAACAACCAGCAATGAAGTCCTCTTTATCTAGCTTGATGAACTTTGTGACATGATACGATGTAGAGAAAGGATGCTAAAATGGACATCATTGGTCATCTTGCATATGGGGTGCGATTTTTGAAGAACAATTCAAGATAATTCTCTAGTTTTTATTATTTTGAATATATTATCTTAGGATTATACCAACGAATTTTTTATGATCCCATGACATAAGTTAAAAATGTATCATATTTTCCAAAAGTGTTAGATGTTTTAAACATAATAAAAAGTTTTGCTAAATTTGAAAATAAAAAAAAAACAACACACTTTATAAATAAATAAAATAAACAAATATAAATCAATTATAGTTACTATTCTATTAATACCAAGGCTTTGAAATCATATGGAGAGTTACCAAACAAAAAAACATAAGTGAAAGCCAATTTTATAGTGAAATTGTAACCCATTAATCAAAGCATGTCGAACAATATTAACCAATATGGAAAACATTCTCTATCATGCACAGGGACATGGTTGGTTTCAAAGTTTTTTTATTAAGAAAAGGAAGGCCAATAAAAATATATCTTACATGCATGTGTCAAATTATTTGACAACAATACATATTGTATTCACACCTACCTGCTTGTGATTATAATGGTTTTCAATAAAATATGGGGACCCTCCTAAAAGCACCCGGGAGAAGCTACATTCAAACATACTTGGTAAATGAATATAATGAAGTTATCTATTTGCCCAATATTGTGTTGTGGTGAATATTGTGTTGGTGGTAAATTGAGAGAAAATAAATATTTTTCATAAGTACATTTAAGATAATTTCAAGACCTTATTTAAATAGTATTTAAATATTAGATAATAGAAAAAAATTTATCCATCAAATATAATATATATTATTTGTATTAAATTAAAATAAGTAGATAACTAAATTTTAGTTGCATTTATGAATATCAAAGTAGTTTGAAATGTTGAGACTTACTTTAACTATTATAAACAACAACAAAACAATTATATTTTTTAAGAAATAAATATAACAAATGATAAAGGTGTTTAAGTTTAAAATTCAAGTTAAATTAATTGATACACATAACATTCTTAAATGAATTTAAAGTGATGAGCATTGAGTACCATTCAAATCAAATCAATGAATAATAAGACAATATAAATATAAAGAGCATGGCATACCCTCTTCTTCAATTAAACTTGTGCTAACACATTATCATTCTTAATAGAGTCCCATCACATTGATGGTCATCTATAGATTCAACCATTTATTAAATAATAAAATTTTAAACCATTTCCAAAAACACAAAAAATGGACACTATAAGAAGCCACAAGTGCAGTGTGAAAACTCAAAGTATGGTGTAGACATTTAATAAAAAATTGAAAAAAATGTTATTCTTCATTGTCCACAACATAAACTACTAAATCCATGGACCATTTTGAAAAATCACAAGGCAATACTTAACAAATGAGAAATATAAATGATTTGTATAATCCATTACCCACATTACCCACAATAGGGACACATACAACAAATCACAAGAGTTACCTAGAAATTAAGCTAGTGAAACACTACATGGAAAATGAAGCACAGCCCTCCTACCAACAATGAATAAAAGTCAAATAAACTAGAACACGAAAGTTCCAAAAACCAAACCCAAGCTCAAATGAAAACACATTCAAGGTGCTGGCCATTGCTCTTTAGTATGAAGATGTACAAACTACAAACACAAACAAAACTACAAATTCAAAATAAAGCCCATAAAAATAACTTCTAAGAAAATAATTATACATAAGCTACCACAAACATAAAGCTGATAAAACAACATCAAGAATAAATACATGTATTCCCATAATATAAACAATGAATTACAAACTTCGCACTAACAATCATACATCAAACCAAATTAACAACCAAACATCAAACCAATATAAAAAAACAAAGCATAAATATCCACCAACACTATAAACAACCTAATTCTAAAACTACACTAACAAAGTAATAAGCAAAGTAAAACATAAACCAATATAAAATAAAACAAAAAAGAAGAAGCATATCAAGAGAAACTATAAATAACCTAATTCTAAAACTACACTCGCAAGGGAGTAGTAATTTTGAAACTACACTCACAAAGCAGTAAGCAAAACACCATAGTTAGAAAAACTAAGCCATAAAATCCAACCAACAATCAGTAAAAGTGGAACGAACTAAGAACAAAAAATGGATGGATACCTTTCTTCTCATTACAATTTAAAAACAACATTTACGGTATATTAAGGTATAAGCACTTGTCTACTCTGAATACAATACAATGATTTGAATACAATGTTATGTATAAAAAAATATATATTTGTTTTCTTAATGCATATAAATAAATATTTTTTTAACTTGAAAAATTTACCACATATTAATTTATAAGCATATTAAGTTATAAACACTTGGCTAGTCTGACTGCAATGATATATATAAAAAATATATTTACTCAAAAAACAGCAGCCGACGCAACATTTCTGACCGCTAAATAGCTCATCAAAGAAAGCAGCCGACCTCTGAACGCTAAATACCTGATCATTACGTATATAAATTAAAGATTAAAACAAAACAAATGAAACACGAGACACCAGTAACACTATCCGAACAGCTCGATTTGGTTTATCAGTTCGCGATCCATCCGAAAAAAAGGTTTTCGTTTGATTACAGTACTTGGAGTTCTGCAATCAAAGGTGGCAAGAAACATTTGTATACCATTTGTGGGGTATTTTGATTCAGAATGACTCGTCCTAGTTCATTAGTAACAACTGAACAAGGGAAAGAAATCCAGATGGAGGTGCTGCCAGAGGAATATATGGACATCATTACGTGCGAGTTTGCCTACGACCCCGTCCGATTACCGCGCGACCAGGACGCCACTCAGAGCCTCTATGATAGAAAAACTTTAGAGACTATTTGGGAAACCAGACGTGAAGCACACAACCCTTTTACTAAACAATGGTTCAACGCTAAAACTGCCATTCCCCAAACACAACTGAGGCAACAAATGGAAGACTACGTTAAACATCAGAATTTCTCTGCGCGTAGAGGTGCAATGTTAGAAGTAATTCAGGACTATACAAAGATTTTGGAAGAGGAACAAATGAAGCAATATTTGGGCATATTAGGGAAATTTTTGTCAAAACAAGTCGCAACTAAAAAAGACTGTTCAACAATGTGGAAAAAGGTTAATCTACTGCGACTGTATTGTCAGTTTGATTCTAAGAACATAGAAACATTCAGATCTTTACACGGTTTCAGATATCTGAACGAACTAATTGTTCAATTAACGGAGATTGTGAAGAGCAATTCAATCGAGAAAGACACTAAAGAAACTGCATGGATTGTCTGTAAGGAAATCGCGAGGGCGATTGACGTTATAGGCCTGAAACCAGTGGACATCCATGCTATTGAAAAATCCAAGGAAGTTAACCTAATTGGGGGTTATATAAAAATGATCGATTACGTTTATCTTTATAACCAGGGTTATATGAAACTGGACTCGCTCATGTTGAGAATGTTTTGTAAAAATTTTTATGAGATGAGTGCCCAAACTGAACAGATTCTTGGAAAAGAACTATACCAAAGTATTGTTGGAGGTATGGGTTCCTTCATTGCTGCAAGGAAATTGTCTCAAACGAATGCAATGGATATCAGCAGTGAAGATTTGAATCAAGGGATTTCTATTCTTCGTTGGACGTGGATCATAACATCATCTAATTTGGATGAATCAGTACCGTTGCTACTTAATGCTCTAAATCTTTGCATCGCTAGAGAAGTGGACAGATTGGAAGAGATAAGAGATCTAAGCGAGGGACAAGTTCTTGAAGCCCACGCAGAGGGGCGGCATAATCGTCTTATAAAGGGTCTTTGTCTTTTGGAAGATATAGTTATGACAGAAGACCCACCACCTGCCGGTCTTCTCCAAGGAGGTTTGGATATAGTAGAAGAAATCTTTCGTATGTTTAACCATTTTAAACGTCAAGCTAACAATGAGGATGAGACCAGTGCTCAAAATTTTCCAAAATTTGCAGAGTTTTGTGCGAAGCAAGGATGCAAAATATATGTGTATTGGATCAAGAATTGCACAGCTTTAACTGGGTATCGGCACATCCATCTCCAGAAGTTCTCCTTGAATTCTTTAAATGTCTGAGGCTCCGACACGACACTTCACTATTTCACTACGCCGTGCCTATTTTGGCGGCAATAAATGTTATTTTACATTCAAATTTTTATTTAACATTCAAATTTTTAATTTAATGTATTCTTTTTACTAATTGTTTTAAAAAACAATTATATTTATAATTTTTAAATAGATGAAAGCTTTATAGATATCTCAATTTATAGTCCATTTCAAGCAAAAATAATTTTTAGACAAGGTAGTGAAATATAAACAATTATATCGTTATGCATAGACCATTTCAAATACAAATAAATTGTAGACAAGGTAGTGGAATATAGTTGATTAGAATTTATGAGAGTGAGTTCATAAGTTCATAATTTAATTGTTACTTAGTAGCAAAAATAGTTAATAATTAATAATTGTTATTATTTATAATTTTATCATTGTTATTATTTATTAAAAGAATATTAAGTTTTATTTTAATAATATATTTATAGATTTTTAGTAATTAGTTTATTTATTTATATAATAAAAAAATATAAATAATTATAAATTGTTTTTATTTTTTTAGATTAATTAATTTAATTAATTATTTAAGTCGATACTATTTTGTATTTTTATAAATAATTGTAAAATATTTTTTTTTTTTATATTTTTCCTATTAAATTAAATAGATAAACAATTGGCTAAATTTACTAAGATTATTCATAATTCAATTTATTTAGAAAAGAATTTATATTTAACTTTGGCTAAAAACACAAAACTTTCATTCTAATATTGAATGCAAATTTTTGTATAAATTTTATTATAATATCATAATGAACAAAACTATATTTAACTCATATTATTTAGAAAGAAGAATAATTTAATAATTTTTAACCTTTTAAACTTTAAATTCATTTCATGGTGTGGCAATCTCCTAAATTTTTAAGTGGTTATGATGATATTGAAATGACCATTAAAAAGAACACTTGTTTTGGTTTTTGTTTCTACATTATAACTAACAAAAGAAAGTAAGTTTGAAGAAAAACATAATACAAAATTTGTTATTTATAATTTTGTTTTGAAGATATATATCTTAAAATAATCCATTTAGTATTTTGTTAATTAAAATAAATATATATAATGAAACATGTTATCCATATTTATTTAATTAAGAAGAAAGATTTATATTAAATGAAATAATCAGAATTTAGAAGAAAAATGAATTTAATTTGTTTTTAATATTTTTTAATTTATTCATTCTAGAAACATGAATTTATACAACAATATTCCGTGATAAGAATAAAACATTACTTTAAAAATAATGAGAACATAATCCAAAATGTAAATATATAGAACAATGTTAGTGGATAAGAATAAAATAAATTTTTTAAAATAAAATAAAAAAGCATAAAATTGTAGATACACTTAGTATATTCATATTTCACTATATTGTTAGTTTATTTAGATTTCATTATTATATTATTATAATTTAATAAATATTTAAATTTTATTATGAAATAAAATTTAAAAGCAAATCTTTCAGAAGGGTATTGAGGAATAAATAAAGCAATAAATTTTTAAACACTTATTTGTTGTAAATTAAAATATTAATGTATCTAAATTAAAATATTAATATTATGATTTAAGGTTAAAAATTTAGTGAAAATGAATAATTATAGTGAAAAGAAGTTAATTAAGATATTATGGTTGTTTAATTACTTTTGAAATCTAACCTACCATATTTTTCAAAAGGAAATATTTATAAATATGTCTTTTAGATTAAATAGATCACATCTAAATAGTTATGTCTAGTGTTTCTTATTTTTAGTTATTTCTTCTTAATCTTGGAGGTAATTAAGCTAGTTAGATTATAATGCATAACTAATGTTGGGTGCATAAGAAGCAATGTATGGTGCCAAAGCTAAATTTCTAGGATGATAGAGAATTGTCAATGACCATGTAAAGCAAGGGAGTGTTGTAGTGGATACTATAGGCATGCAATAACAACAAGTGACTTAATCAATATTTTGATACACTATGCTTCCAAAAACATATCCTAATGTTTAGATCTCCCATGCTTCCAAAAACATAGACTAATCTAATACACTCTTACTTAAAAAAATAATACTCATAATTTAACTTACTACAATAAAAACTAAGTTTTCATAATAGGCATACAAACTCATAAAAAAAAACAGAATATGACAAAATTACAGAGGAAAAGACTCTATTTTCTATTAAATGTCTTCTGATCGATTGATCTGACATTAAAAACATGATTACATATGTATGTGGGATTGGATCATTATTTGTTTTAACCTTTAGCTGCATCAAACTTACATTAATAATAAATACTTTGTTTCCAAAGAGGGTTGTATTGGCACTTTAGAGACTCGATGGATCCCCTTCAAATATCGATGTGAAATGGTTCTTTAAACTCTGAGAAATCAAGATTATGAAGATAATGCCCTTTTAAATATTGATGTGAAGTGATTTTCTTTCACAAATTCAATACATGTTTTCTCAAATTCTTGGACTTCCCAAGCTTGTTTGTGCAATTGAGATTGAAAAATACACGAGTTGGAAGCTAGTAGTAGTACAATATGAGTAGGTCTAATGGTTAAGAGCATGTGTTTCTTCTTAGGGGATTACAGATTCAAATCCAGAAGGGATAGTGTATGTACACCTCTATAGACTTTAGCACTTAAATAATTGGGAATACAAACTTAGTGTTAATGCCATTTCTCCACTATGAAGAGAACCAGTGAATTATTTGCTTTTAATATTTACTAGTTAATGCTATAAATGTTTATTATATTTGAATATCGAAAATGAAATTTAATGCTTTCCACGTAAATCCTGTGAAGATTTTCCCATTATTAGCAGTTAAATCATTCGACAAAGAAAATTAGTGTTAATGCCATTTCTCCAGTATGAAGTGAACCACCTAATTATTTGCTCTTAATATTTACTAGTTAATGCTGTAAATGTTTATTATATTTAAATATTGAAAATTCGAATTTAATGCTTTCCACCACAAATCCTGTGTAATATTTTCCCGTTATTACCAAACACCTACCACCATGTCCACTCTTGAGGTACTCAAAACTTTCCCAACGCAGTGGAAAGCCTTACTAGCCTCCCTTAGGGCCGTAGACCCCTCCGACTCCAAGTTGATCACATTCGACACGGAAAATGGAGAACCGCGAATGCCACCAACCATTTCCTTTCAAATCCCGGTGTTTATCCGGAATTTGGTCATGCACCGATGCATAGTGGATGAGGGGGCATCCACATGCATTATGTCTACCCTAATCTGGTAGAAAATTGGATCCCGATTCTGCAACCATCCTCCACAACTTTGTGGGATTATGATGGTCATCCCACTAAAGCCCAAGGAATCCTCCCCCACATCCTCATCACATTAGCCGGGAAGACAGTTCTGATTGACATAGAGGTTGTCAATGCTCAATTAGACTATAACCTTCTCCTCGAAAGAAGTTATATGTGTGCCATGAGAGCTGTCGCGTCAACTATCTTCCGTCTCATGATGTTCCCCCATGAAGGGAAAATCGTGATGGTTGACCAACTGACTTATCACGATCCATAAGGGCTAATGAGACCTGCTAACATTATCCCTACGATCAACACCATTGATCCACAAGGGATGACCACACACGCCAATGTTATCCCTGTGGTCAACACTATGGTTTACAACATACCAGCCTCCCCATTGTTGAATGTGGGCCCTAGGTTGTTTTTCGATACCACCATGATGGCTCCTTTCCACTTAGTGTCACCACCACCGACATCAAATGAGACCGCGGACTTGTGCATGCTCTCATCTAGCACCGCTGCACCCAAACAACAACCATAGCTGTAGCCCCAACTGCAACCAAAACACCGTCCGCAGCTGCAACATCAATAGCAGCTGCAACATCATCCGCAACCGCATCATTACACATAGCCACAACCACAACCTCATCCCCACATACAACCATCACGGAGTTATCTAGGATCCTCTCTAGTCCATACAATTCCCTTCCTCTTTCCCCTGCCTGGTGTCATGAGCAAGCCATTAATGGCCACCCTAAACCTACCCAACTTTACATTGGGAATTCCCTTGTGGTATCTTGATCCACCAGCTCAACCACCAATGCCCCAGGTAGTCTTAACCCCCATGCAACCCATTGCGGTCAAGTCTCACCCTCCACCTAGCCCGCAAAAACCAACCACCATACCCGCACCCGCATCGCCCCACCCAAAAAGGGCCATGGGAAAAAATGTGAAAGCTACCAGTAAACCTCGAAAAACAAAAACAGAAACTATTTCAGTAGAGGAAAATCTAGATTTGGGAAAAAATCGGAAGGGTAATTTGGGTTTGAGTAAGTTTTGGACACTGTCGAAAGGACAAGGAAGTAAAAATGGGGATTTTAGGAGCGGGGTGAAAGAATGATAAAATTTGGTAGAGAGGCACAAAGAAGCAGAATGAGGAAAGGAATACGGTGGCAAAATTTGAAGGCGTTTGGGTGAAAATCGAAGGAGTTATGGGAAACCCTAAAAATAGACAAATGTGGGATTTCGGGTCTTGGGAAGTGGAATTTGGGATAGGGTCTTCAGGAATGAAATATGCAGAATGGAATTGCAGAGGAGTCAGTGAAGTTTCAGGGAAAATAGAGTTTAAACCAAGGAGATATGGCCGAAAAACAGAGTTGAAACAGGAGATGGATTTATTTTTATTTTTATTTTTTTCCAGGAAGGGATTTGCAACGGCGCGAAAGTGATCGGAAACAGTGGAATCTGCAACGACGCGGAAATGATCGGCAACAAATGGATCTGCAACGGCGCGGAACTTACCGGCAACAGTTCTAGACAGAGGAAATCTACGATTGTGCAACTGAAAATAGATATGGACCCCAGGTATGTGCGGCTTCCTATCGGTTCAAGGGATTAACTCGGCCACCAATGCTGTTTGACGACTTGCGTATTGGGGCAGTACCCCTCACTCCACGGCTCAGGTAAAACTGATAACCGCTTGGCCACAAACGACAGCTCTTGGTTTACCTCACGGGTGGGAACTAGTCAATCAGGTAGGGGTCGTTGCCCTTTTCATTGGCAGGTCCTCTCAATGGGCCAGCTACTTCGGGGTTTATGTGGTACTCCTCACAATGGGTTTTAGGGCGTATTCCCAAGTACTTCCCACAGTTAAGCGGATAGGGATTATTCCCAGATCCGAACCTGCAACAGAAGCAAAAAAAAAAAAAAAATTGGGCAGAAATTTCACCCAACGAGCACAAGAAAGTGCTCTAATACCAGATGTGAGGACCCTGCAGCAAATAATTAATCAAAATACATGATATAGCAGCAGAACTCAAAATCACTTTAATATTAATCGCAGGCCACTTTGAGGGGGCAACCAGCTTTGAGCAAGCTCAATACAAAATAACTTCACGGTGCCTTCCTTGGCCTCAACACACACTTATATACTAAAAATAGGCGCCAATACTATGGGTCAAAACCATGGGCCAAAATAAACTATGGATCAACAAATACTACAGGTGGCTTACAAAGCATATGCGCCCAACAACAATAACACAAACTCAAAATAACTTCACGGTGCCTTCCTTGGCCTCAACACACACTTATATACTAAAAATGGGCGCCAATACTATGGGTTAAAACCATGGGCCAATATAAACTATGGATCAACAAATACTACAGGCGACTTACAAAGCATATGCGCCCAACAACAATAACACAAACTATGGATCAACAATTACTATGGGACGATTTACAAAGCATATGCATCCAACAACAATATACTAACACGGTAAAGAGAAGGATTGACATGGGTTCCTAACAACAGTGCTTCTATATAGATTTATGGTTGATGCAACATACTTGTACCACAGGGACTCTTACTTTCCATCCATGAGTCCATACAGCTATGTAACATTCCAGATCCAATAGGCTATCATTCATGAAGATATAACATTCCATGAGAATGCAATGGGTCCAATATAGCAGTTCTTCATATCAGTATTATATTTAGCCTCTAATTGAGGCAACCATTATTGTATCATCAGTTGTACATGATCGGCTCTTGTATTATAGAGCATAGATCACATTATTATTTTGACATTGTTACGAGCATGGGGATTCCCACCTCGTCCATATACATGTCACACATTATTTGTATCTCACCCACTGATGGGAACCATATTAATACAAAAACCAAAATCCACCATGCCCCAGCCCAGGAAGCACCACCTCTCCACAGAAAATCCTATGATGTCCGTTGGCCATACGATGAGCTCCTGCCATCACACATCAGGGGGCAATCTGTTCACCCAAAAAATCCCTGACTCAACTCTACATGGCCTACACCACCCAAGGACACACATGCACGACCCTCATTTCACCTCATTGGACCCCTACACCCTAAAAAAGGCTTAAGAATGAGCAAAAGGGCTTAAAATCCCCTAAAAAGAGCCAAAATAGCTCTCATAGGGGCTAAAGCCTCCAAAAAGAGGCTAAAACCCCTCAAAGGAGCTTAAAACCCCAAAAGGAGCTAAAGATAGGGCAGAAGGGGCTAAAATCCCAAAAAAGGGGCTAAAGCCCCAACCAGGGGCTTAAAACCCTAAAAAACCCCAAAAAGGCTATAAATAGAGGGGTGGGGGTCACTCTCAAATCATTCCTTCCTTGCATACTGTTATGATGCCCAAGTGGATGCCTTGAGACCATTTGCCTCTCAAGCCACCCACACTCCCTCTCCTCCATTCCTCCATTGAGCCACAACTCCCCTATTCTCAAGAGAGATGCTTCTCCAAGCTAGGGCATGGTGGCCCATTTCCACCAAAAGAAGGTATAATGTTTGTTTTAGTTTTTTCTAAGTTATCTTTTCTTACAGGTTTCATAGCCTAACATGTTCTTGCAGGTCTCCATTGTTTGTTTGCAGGTTTTCTAACAAGTTGTGTGCAGGGTATTGGAGCCAAACCCATAACCTTGTGTGCAGAGGGGGTTTTCATTTCATTTCGTTTTTTGTTCTATTTGTTTTTCTTTGCATCCACCATTAGGAACCCTATCCTTCAATCCTATAGACAGAAGGTAGCCATTCCTGCCTTGTTGCAAGGGAGAAATCCCTACGACATCCCCTCTGGTTTCAATCCAGTTGCCATCCAACTTTCTAACTTTTTGGATTCTAGAGTTTCTCCTGTTCTAGAGCACCGAATTATGAAAGAACTTGGTGTTCTTTTCCTGATCCTGCAGCCATTTTACCTTGGATTTTTGTTTCCATTATATAGCTTCCTGCCTTTCTCTTGCCTCTAGTTGTTCCCATAGCTCTTTCTCTTTTTTCTACATGTCTTCATCCCATCCTTCCTCCACAAAGCAGCTTTGGGTCTGGAAATCGTTGAAAGCCTCTTGGTACTTATCCAAAGTTCTCCTTCCTCCCTTCTTTTCTTCGAGGTTGGCAATGAGGTTGAAATCCCTTCCCATAACCCAATTTCCCCCTTCCTACTGGTGTTTGGTCCAGTTGAGGAAATCAATGAAGGCTTGCTTCTTAGGGAAGCTACTATGGCCATAAACATTAACAATTGTGCCCTTCACCCCAGAATCAAGGTGTTGGAAATCAACCATGAGGGAAAAATTATTGGCTCTCTACTCAGTGAATTCCACCACCTAGGGGCATCAGAAAATTGCAATCCCACCTGATTTCCCAGCCGCATCCAGGGCTATGACTTTGGTACCCTTCCAAATTTTACTTCTAATTTTTTCCATTCCCTCACAACTACATTTAGTTTCCTAGAGGAGAATAATATCAGGGTTTTCTTGCTTAATTTTCCTGTTAAGAGTACTCAACTTCCTGGCGTTGCTACACCTTCTGATATTCCAATAAATTAGCTTCATTGGTAAACTTTGGAGACATCAGAGATGGCCACCGTGATCATTGGGTATTGGACTGATTCAATGAGTTTAACTCCTACCTCTGCAATGCTCTGCTTGTTTATTTTTCTCCCTCTACATTGCTCCTCCTCTTGATACTTCCTCTTGTTTCCTTTTTGTGGATCTGGGTCTATCCCTAGGTTCAAATGTGCCCCAACCTTGATTATTGCTTCCTGGAGGAGCTCGCTTTTTCACCTTGGGACATAGCCTTTACCCTTATTTCCGCATTCAGCTTCTATCCCATCCAGATCTAGTTATCCTAGCTCCATTTCTTCATCCTCTTCTTCTTCAACTATTTCCATTTGTTGGGTTTCCTCTCTCTCCGGGGCACTGGTATCCTTCGTTAGTTGCTCCACTTCCTCGTTGTCCTTGGGAATGTCTTCTTCCATTCTGTCCCCTAAGATAGTGAAGGCATTTTTGGATCTGTTTTCCCTTACCTCCATGTCTTTTTTGGCCTTTGATGCCCCACGGCTTCTGCTTCTTCTTCTGTTCTTTACCTGGGTGAAACCATCATTGTTTGTGCCTCCCTCCGGCCATTGATCAACGGAAGCAACCATCGGAGCAATCTTGGGGTAGTTTCTTCCTAAGTGGCTGTACTCATTGCAATTCCTACATCGGAAGGGGATCTGCTTGTAGTCTATGGGATGGATCCATTATTCATCTTCCCAGTTAGGGCTTATGGCCTCTTGCAGCTCCTTGGAAAGATCCAAGTAGATGCAGATTCTGGCAAAGGAAGTATACCTTTGGGCCTTGGTTTTCTCTGCAACCTTTATGAATTCACCTAAGGTATTTCCTATGTCCTTCAAGGTGTCCATATCCTAGTATTCCCCTGGCAGAGAAAATAGGTGAATCCAGACAGGGGAAACTATCATGTTTTTAGTTTCTTGGTTGAAGCATTCCTTCCATGCGTGAAGGTAGAGACCCACTGAGAAGGAGAAGTAGGGGCCTCCTTCTAGGATGCGATCACGGTCCTCCTGGTTGAAGAAAATAATAGTGAAAAATCCTTTGGAGCCAAGTTGCAGGTCATAGTGGCCTTTAGGGTTCCACACACTACTGATCCATTTGACAAGATCCTTTTCCTTGGGCCAGATCCCCACAAACTTCCCGATCAGGGATTTCTCCTTTGAGATCTCTATCGTGCCCCTAACCTTCTTGGATCTGATATGGATTGCTAGGATGGTGGGAGCTTTAGGAAAAAATCCCCCCACCCTAGGCTTCCAGCCATTTGAAGTACCAACATGCTTCTCGATCTCAGCTGTTGCAGCACCATCGTCTAAAACGGGACCCAAAGGGTCAGTCTCCGTCATTGAGCAGCCAAGAGGAGGCCGAGCAGCCCTGAAGAGCAGTGCACCCTTGCACCTAGTTTATTGTTTAGTTGATTATGCCTCTCTTGAGTTGTTATCATTATCTCATTTTTTTCCCTACATCTATATACTTCCATCTGCAAGATATTCATTTTCTCCACTAACTCTAATAGTCTAATTCTCTCTTTGTGCTCATGAGATTCTATTTCTTCATTAGCCATGCTAATAATCAAATCCTTAACTTCTTCATCGTGGCTACAAGGGATTCCCCCCTTTCTTTTTTATGTATATAGGTAGATTTTGATCTTTTAATTATACTTGATGCAACAGTGTACTATACAATATGCATAAATATTTTTCCAAAATCTATAGAGAACTATGTGTATTTTTGGAAAGCTACCCATTTTTGTCCATCAAAACTAAAAGACCTTTTCCTCCAAAATTCAAAAAACATATGAAGAATTTCTCCATAGTATAAATATGCATACTTATTCACCTATATATATTTTTTCCATTAGCTATACACATGTTGACTTCTCACCATTGAGCTATAAGTCAAAAGTTATAGCTCAAAAAAACACCATTTCTACAGTTTTTATGTTGATGCAATCAAGTTGGGAAACATACATCACGCACTTGTATAAGAAAATAAAGAAATAATAGGAAATGCGTTATATTGGGCACAATTAGTACTATTGGTTTGCAACACAAAAAAAAATTCTTTATTGATACAATACTTTTGTAAATTTTTACAAAATTATGAAATTGTTTAATTTTTTTCTAGTTTTCCTTAACTTGGAATTTTTGGCAAAAATTGTTATATTCTAAATGAGGCAAATATGGAAATTTTCACTTAAATAAGCTTTACCATATTGTTTAAGAGATCAAAATTGAAGTAAGGATTTTTTTTAAAGTTTTGAATTCTATGATCACTTTTCCTCACAATGTTTACAAACTTGCCAAAGACTCCCAAAATAGTTGATTTTTACCTATTTCTATGCCTCCACCTCAATACCATTCGAATCTTTCCAAAATATGCATGTTAGGTTTGTTCACTACTACTTCTAATCTACATTGTGTGAATTCCCTCTTCAATAGAGTAGTTGGAAATGCAAAACATTAGGTTATTTGAAAACAAGTTATTGTCAATTTATAGAAACTTGGAGCTAAATATGACAACTACCATCTATGAAAATTTTGTAGTCTTTAACACCATGGACTTACCCTTGAAATGTTATCAAATTCGAGCTTAATATGCTCCTATAATGCCAAAACAAGATTTTGTCTTCCGACTTGTATTTTTATTTTTAAAATATACGAATTCCTTTTCTAATGTGGCATGAAATGTGTTTCCTTTTCATATGTCTTATCCCCTACATTTTTCATTCCATATTTCTTTCCTCCTTACCCACATTTTCCATGTCATCCTTCTTGCCTCCTTACTTATACCTCTTTAATGTTTAATGTCCATCATATTCCATCATAAGTTTAATTATTCTCACACACACAAACACATATTTCCATGAACATGTTGCTAGCATCAATTTTATGCATGGCTTCTTTGAATCATTCCTATATGAATTTGTTTCCTTTCTCAATGGAATTGATCTCCCCTATAATTACTAACCAATTTGAGTCTTGCTGTCATTAAGATTTGAGTTTTTCACCATTTTTGTGATTTTTCCCATTTTTAATGTAGAGATGAACTCTATATCTTAAGAAATTTTCCACAAAAAAATTTATTCCTACCATATACTCCATCAAAAACATTGTTTGAGCATTTCAAAACGATGAAATTGTCAACTATGAGTATTATGAGCTTTTTTTATTGAACTTTATAGCCTAGAATTGCATATTTCAAATTTTCCTCATTGATATTCGATTAAACACTTGAGGTACAACCTATAATTTATTCCTATATGTATTAATGATTTTCCTACAACCCTAGTGTTGTAATTATTCTCTGATATCACTCTCTCTATGTTCTATTTAGGTTACATAGTACCCCATAACATCCTTAACTACACTCTATTGTTTTCGCTTTGATACCATTCTATCATGTCAATGAATTAATGCTTTAATAATAATGCATTACGAAATGCACACATGTTATTACAATGATATGCAAGCTTAATTTAACCATGCATTAAATCATGAACTCCTAACTTTAATTTTATTATAATACATGGATTCATAAACTAAATAAGTTTAAATTTCAATTATTCCATGACATAAAGTTTGAAAAGTTACAAACAACTTAAGAACACTTATCTTTGGAAAGTTTCCACCAAGTGACTGCAGAAGAAGGATGTTCCACCCAACTATAGAATCTCTGGTACACTTGTTCTCTACGTAAAATATGCCACCCTCAATATAGGGATATGATTCCAAAGGATAAATTCATATGGGCAGTCTTTAATTCCTCTAACATAGTCCAAGTCCCAAACATATCATATCAATTTACTCTACATTAATCTCAATCTACTAGTCCCGTTTCCCTTTAGTTTACACATCCGAAGGAATTGGATCCCTGTATTTCTTAAACAATCCCTCAAACTATGTCACTTGACTCTACGACTCTAATGCAGGATGTCTAGGAAATATCCATTACATAATTCCATTTATATGTATCCATAAGTAATTTCTCTTAATAACTAATAATTTACCTTAAATGCACATATTCAAAATTTCCTCATAATTGTTTTTGCTATAATTCTTTATAATATCTATATATGGTTGTATATATTGGGAAGAAAAATGAGTGTGAATTCCCTTGTATGCCCACTAATATTGGAATATACCAGCATGTAATGGAGAGACCACATAGATTCATGAGAATTCCATGTATCTCCATTTGATCATTAATCCCATGGATTAATAATAATCATAAAGCTAAGGTGAAGAGAATTAAGGTATAAATAAAATAATACCATTTCATTACCTTTTACCCAATAAGTAATAAGTTTGAGAAACTATGTTTAAGGAGCATAAGATGGATTATGGAACCACCTGTTCCTTGGATAGAAGAATTCTTCAAATTATTTTCGAGTATATTCTCCACCATTATATGATCTCGGTGCCTTGATTCTTTTTTCTAAATGGTTCTCTATCAAGGATTTGAATTCCTTGAGTTCCCCGAACACTTCACTCTTGGTCTTCAAGAAGTATATCCATGTGTTTCTTGAATAGTCATCAATAAATGTGACATAATATTCATATCCACTTAAGGATGTGGATGGAATAGGACCATATACATCAAAATGAATTAATTCCAACGCACATTTAGTCTTCGTTTCACTTTTTAGGAAATCGGCTTTTGATGTTCTTTCCTCTTGCACATCCTTTGCAAGTTCCTTCATGTTCAATATTCAGATATGGTAAACATGTTATTGCCTTGCTCACATAGGGTAATACTTTGTATTTGATGTGATAAATCCTTCTATGCCATATTTCACATGAGATAGTGGTATCATGGACAAGGGATGTCTCTAGATGTCCCTTTAGTTTGTACAGTCCACCTTCTTCTTCACCAATGACCACAACATCTTCAACGGTCTTTCCTTTGGACCAGATCAGTACTTTTCCATATATAAAAGCAACTCTATATCATTTCTTATTTAGTGATGAGATGGAAAGTAGATTATTTTTTATACCTGGTACATATAGTACTTCCTTCATCTTCATGGAGGTTCCAGAGTCAAGCTTATAGCTTGATTCACCAATGCCTTTGATGGGATATTGGTAGTCATCTCCTCGAGACACTTTCCGAGGAGATTTATTTTCTTCAAGTATTCACAAAGTTTGCGTCTTCCCTGTCATGTGCTTTGAGGAACCACTATCAATAATCCATGTGTATTCTCCAAGTGTTATAGACCTAGAGAGTGCAGAGAATAGTACATATTCCTCTATATCTTCTTCTTTTGCTAGTCTCTTTCAAGGTATTTCTTCTTCTTCTTCAAACCCATCTTCATCTGGATGAGAATGATGTATTTCTTTGGTGTTCTTCTTCAATGGAAAATCTCTGGCAATGTGTCGCATCTTATGAAAATCGTAACATTGATGTTTGGAGTAGTATATTTTCTGACTGTTATCTCTTTTCTTCTGAAAATTCTTTGGAGGTTTATATTCCTTGTGACTATCCTTCTTGAAATTTGATTTTTTTCTTCTCTTGGTATGGGTAGCTAGAGCTTGATCATGTTCCTTAAGTAAGGCTTCTTTGTTAGCTAATATAGCCTCCTCTTGGATGCACTCTTCCCCTATAATGTCAAACTTCATACTTTCTTTTCTAACACACATATTTTGTATGAATGAATCACAAGGTCTAGTGAGACCATTCGTTAGATTTTTATCATTCAAGCTAGCATTATGATCTTAGGATCTTTAACTGAGAGAATAACATGCACAACAATAAAACACAAGAGACAAGAGACACAAATAATTTTCCTCGGGGAAACCATAAAGGAGAAAACCCCGCAACTTCCTCAGAGATAGAATCAACACCAAAAGTAAAACCCAAAAACATAAAGATGATCTCCCGACAGCAGTAGTCTCTCTCTTGTCCCAACAACTTCTCCTCTCACTCATGCGCCCTAATGAGTGAGTGTGTGTATGATAAATAGAGAGGCTCACTCTCTATTTACATTCTTTTGTTCACTTGAAACCCACTCCAACATGGCGGCCTCACTTAAAAATTACTTACTAGAGCCGAAATCTCTAGGAGTGTCTAATAACCCTAGCGCCCCACAACTTGTGGGGACGTTTCCTCCTCCAACCAACAAGGAGGTTTATCCTTAACACAATGGTGGGGAGTATTTCCTTGACTTACAATGACTCACCTAGGGTTGACTTCTCTAGGATAGTCTAATAACCCTAGGGCCCCACAATTGCTGGGACTTTAACCCTTGAATAATAGGAGGGTTACCCACAATGACTTGACATGACTTTCATATCATAGAAACTTCTCGATCAGTTCATCGGGGCATGAAATGACTCAATTACATTACAGACACATCCCAGAATAAACATTGGGTTACAATACATAAGAAATACAAGTGAATACATTCCGAAGTTACAATTACATCAACACTCCCTCTTAACTAGGAAGGTATTCTCTCGACACAATTTATCAGCACAATTCTTCTTCTCTGTATCATCTGAATCATTGTCAAGTTCTTGTCATCTTCATCTTCAAGTCATCTTCATCTGGATTTGGATCATCACTCGATCTCGATCATCACTGAACATCATCACTGGACATCATCATTTGATCTAGATCATCATTGGATCTGGATCATCGCTCGATCTGGATCATCACTGGACATCATCACTGGATCTGGATCATTACTGGACATCATCACTGGATCTGAATCATGATCACTGGATCTGGATCATCACTGGATCTGGATCATCTCTGGTTCTGGAACATCTCTGTTGGATCATCATCACGGGTGCTATCTCATGATTATTCTTGTCACAGAAATTTCTACAGAGCCAGCCCTTTTTCATGCTGGTTGTAGGCCTAGCATCCATGTAGGTCTTTTCCAGCACTTATATCTGACCTTAATTCAGAATATCCCACCCAACACTTACATCTGATCATGTAGGAACCAATCCTATAATCATATCAGAAAGGCACACCCAGCACTCACATCTGACCATGTGGTAACATAGCCCACAACCCTGTCAGAAAGGCCCAACACTTAGATCCGTCAATCAATGTCAGAAAGGCTCAGCACTTACACTCAGCCATGCGAGGAACCAATTCTCCATGTCGAAACGCTCTAAACTTACATCTAACAACCAATGTCAAAAAGGTTCTGCACTTACATCTGAAAACCAATGTGAGAAAGGCTCAACACTTATATTCGACACATGCAAGGAACCAATCCAACATGCATGTTCGAAAGGGATTTGCACTTACATCCGAAACATGCGAGCAACCAATCCAACATGCATGTTCGAAAAGGTGTGCAGTCACATTTGATCTTGTAGGAACCAATCCTACAGTCATATCAGAATGGGCCCCAGTCCCAGACTAAGCCACATGGTAACTGACCAGGTGCCTCCATTCCCAGAATGGCATTCAACACTTATATCTGATCATGTAGGAACCAGTCCTACAGTCACATCAGAATGGCTTAGTACTCACATTTGACATGGAAGGAACCAATCCTCTCACCATGACAGAATGGCTCAGCCCTTACATTTGACCATGGAAGGAACCAATCCTCTCACCATGTCAGAATGGCTCTAGGTCTCATCATTTCCCCTTGGAGGAAACCTCGATCTGGAGAACACCAAGCTTCTCCCTGAAGTACTCAAACTTCACCCTAGCCAATGGCTTCGTCAACACATCAGCTATCTGTTCCTTTATCGCAACATAATGGAGCTTCACTGCTCCCCTCTGTACCATATCCCTGATATAGTGATACTTGATCTCGATATTCTTTGACTTGTCATGGAACACTAGATTCTCCTACAACTTCACGCAACTCTGGTTGTCACAATGTATACAAGTAGCATCCATCTAGAGATCAAATAAATCAGACAGTAGCTTCCGCAGCCATATTGCCTCACAACTAGCTGAACAAGTTACGACATACTTTTCTTTAGCTGTACTCAATGCCACATAGGATTGCTTTCTGCTAAACCAAGAGATCCCATACTGAAGCAACACTCTGAAGTGTTCTTCCTAACGATGGCACTGCCTACCCAATATGAATCAACATAACCTTCCAGGTTAATCTTCTGATTCACCTCATACTTGAGCCCATAATCAACTGTACCCTTCAAGTACCTCACTGCATGCTTTGGAACCATTAGCTGAACATGTCTCAATGTGTTCACAGCAAAGCAAATATCTGGTCAAGTACATCAACGACCCAATCATCTGACAATACATCGTAGCATCAACCGTCTCTGATGAAGCATCACTCAATAGCTTCATGTTCAATGCCATAGGTGTGTTCATGGCCTTGCAGTCCATCATCCTGAACCTATTCAGGATCTCTACTACATACTTCCCTTGTCGGAATATTCCATCCGCATTCTGCCACACCTCCACACCTAGAAAATAGTGCATCGACACATAATAGGAGCATCACTCGTCTTCCGCATTCAACCTTGAAGCAAAGGTTGGAATCCACTTTACTCCTAGTAAAGCCTAGAGTCATCAGTAATCTATCCATCTTGTCATACCATGTCGAACCTCAATATATTCTGTAGTCACTCCCTCTGAAGCGGAGCATCATACTCTCTCTGTATTCTATACTCTATGCACTGGAACATTCTGTACTAGAGTGACAAGTAGCTTCCTCTGCTACTCATATTCTATGTATCCATATAGGGGCACTGGATACCAATATCCTCTATCTTTGAAAGCGTTATTCTCGCACCCATCTGTGAGCTTGTCATCCTCTATAGGATTTCATCTTCAACCTTGTAGAAAAGGTTAAGATCTTCATCAAGCTCCTCATGTATGTGTTATCCCATGGGTGTCTTTTGAGCTTATACAAGGCCTTCTTTCATTTGCACACATGATTCTACCTATCATGTGTCTCAACTCCCATTGGCTGCAAATGTCTCTTCGTAGTCTATGCCTTCTTTTCATGAGAAGCTTCGTGCTACGAATATTGCCTTGTATCCCACGATGTTTCCATCTATTGCATGATGGAATTACGAACTTTCCTTCATGTATCGATACTGCATCCTAGACACCATTCTTCTTGAAATGGTCTTCCCTTTCTTCTTGGAAGGTTCTGCATCAATGATGTCATTGCATTCATCATATTATTTTTCATCTTGAACTATCATTACTTGTTCTTTTGAACAAGTCTCATTCTTCTTTTCTTGTAGGCGATTTTATGCGATCTTTCCTACAAGTCAAATGCATTTGTATGGTTAGAAACATTTCATAAGGAATATTCATAATGGAAAATTCTTATGCATAAATATATGATCGTGCAACTATTTAAGCCAATACAACATTCATCCATATCTCATGAAAACGTTTCTAGATGCCTTCCATCTCCACCAGGACAACATTGAGATTATGCACTAATCCAATATGTCAGCAAAGAGGTTTCATTCTAGATAAGTAGCAATGGAGATTTGTATAGCACCATGAGCTACTTACCGATTACATGCATATTAGTAGTATAATGTCATTAATGCAAACATTATATTATGCATAATACATCAACTGAATATAAACAAATGCATAACAAAACAATATCATGAAATTACAATTGAATACTTATCTTTATTTGTTTCATGGGTAGACTCCTTCTCGATCCTTCCACTTCATCATTTCTTATCCAAACTCTTAAGATGGATAAGATGTTCTTCAAGAATTGAGTCCTTCATATTCCTCATTGCTTGAGGGATCTTATTTGGATGGTGAGAGCTGGATCTTCAGTTGATTTGTGACTAAATCAACAATGATCTTCTTGACCTTGACCAAGTTCTTCTTGTGTAAGGCTTCTAGCCTCATCTCCCTCTGGAACTGGAACCTCTCTACTCATGTAGGTGTCCAATTCATTTTCTTCAGAGATATCATATACTTCCATGCTTGGAATTTATCAACTTCACCAAGCTTATCATCAAATTGATGTGATAGATCACTTTGAAATGAGAACCTCAAATGAAAATAGCAAAAGATTAGATCTTACCGATTTGAGGTGTCCGTTCTCGTTCCGGAGCTGGCTGATCTAGGGTTTGTCAGAGAAATCCTAATTTTCAAAACTTGGAATCTTTCAAATATGATTAGATAGAAAGATAGATATATTCAATTTGAGCTATCCAATGTACTCCTTTTCTGAAAACAGTGGAGGGAAGCTCCCAGAACAGGAAACCCTAGTTTTGCAATTTCTTCTGCAGAAATGTCTGTTACTGTTTCTATGATATCTCTGAAATTACTGCTCCTATATGATTGAAACTTCGTACTTAGGTAACCTTGCATGTACCTGTTCCAACACCATAGTTTTCATCAGAATTGATTTAACCAATTGGGACTTATGATCATTTTCCTAAGGTGACATGTTATAGGACTGTTCAGAATAGCGAAGTTGTATGGACTACCACGTGTCACTGTTTCATCTTTTGGTTTTGAAACCAGAACCAAAAAAATTAAAGTCTGTTCCATTTCTGGAACATCTTCAGTAATTTCATTTGGACCTCTTTAGAACAAGATATAACAATTCTCCCCAGCTGTCCTATTTAGGGATGAATTCTGGAAGAGGCTGGAACCCTAACTTGGAGGGATCATATCTCCCAGAATATAGCGAATGTGAGGCTGAATTGTGGATACAATGTAAATCCAGAGTTTATCTTAGACCTCTGCAATTTTCAGCACCTGAATCTTCTCCAATCCTGAGATATAGCGAATGTACCAAAACTTAGCAGTTTTAGTATTCTAGGGTTTTTCCAGCTCGGGGTCAGACTAGGGTTTGAATTTCCCAGAGTTTCACCCAACCAAAAATCTTGATTCAGGTCTCTAAAATTTGATTTTGATTAGGAGAGCAATCCTATGCTGGGCTCACTCAAAAATTCCTCTTCTGTAAGAAGCCCTAATTTGCCGCACCAAAACTGAAAATGCTAAGAATCGAATTTCACTTCAATAGAAAGATGCACCCTTCAATGGAGAATCATTGTAGCATACGTTTGCTGATGTATTGTGGAGAGAGACGCAAAAAGTAAGAATCCATACCTTCTGCAGCTGCACAATGTCTTCTTCTCATGTTAGCTCTGATACGATGTTATATTTTTATCATTCAAGCTAGCATTATGATCTTAGGATCTTTAACTAAGAGAATAACATGCACAGCAATAAAACACAAGAGACAAGAGACAAAGAATTTTCCTTAGGGAAACAATAAAAGAGAAAACCCCGCAACTTCCTCAGAGATAGAATCAACACCAAAAGTAAAACCCGAAAACATAAAGATGATCTCTCGACAGCAGTAGTCTCTCTCTTGTCCGAGCAACTTCTCCTCTCACTCATGCGCCCCAATGAGTGAGCGTGTGTATGATAAATAGAGAGGCTCACTCTCTATTTATATTCTTTCGTTCACTTGAAACCCACTCCAACATGTTGACCTCACTTAACAATTGCTTACTAGAGCTGACATCTCTAGGAGTGTCTAATAACCCTAGTGCCCCACAACTTGTGGGGACTTTGCCTCCTCTAACCAATAAGGAGGTTTATCCTTAACACGATGGTGGGGACTATTGCCCCTAATTACAATGAATCACCTAGGGTCCACTTCTCTAGGATAGTCTAATAACCCTAGAGCCCCACAACTGCGGGGGATTTAACCCTTGACCAATAGGAGGATTACCCACAATGACTTGAAATGACTTTCACATTATAGAAACTTCTCGATCGGAACATCGGGGCATGACATGACTCAATTACATTACAAACACATCCCATAATAAACATCGGGTTACAATACATAAGAAATACAAGTGAATACATTCCGAAGTTACAATTACATCAACACCATTGAGATAAGTCATGAATAATTCATCTTTATCAAGGGATTCTCCAATAGCATCTACTTGTTCCTTGATATGGGAGAACCTTTTTGAAGTAGTCTTGAACTTATTCTTCTTTACTCATCTTGGTGCTCTTTAGTTGAGATCTCAAATTGATCTTTCTATTGATGTTCCTTCCTTCATACATTCTGGAGAGGGAATCATAGATTTTCTTTGGTGTCTCTTTAGATGACACTTGAGGGATCAAGTGATATTTGATAGAATCAACAATTATCCTCATTGTCTTGATTAGGTCCTTCTGGTCCTTCTCCTTAGCTTCATCTTCTTCTGGTTCCTGGTCGTCATCCTTAATATACTTATTAAGATAATTCTCTCTAACAATGAGACCAATCCTATACTTCCATGCTAGGAAGTTTTCAATGCCTTCCATTTTATCATCAAGCTTAGTGCTTGGGTCGATCCTATCGAGGAGGTTACTAAAAAATGAAAGTCCTCTAAATGAAAATATGACCTCACCAAAATATGCACTTGACTAAGGTGACTTGGTTGGTCCACTTGGTTTTCTGGAGATACCAAATATTCACCCTTCAAATCTTTCTTGCGAGGTTCCAATTTCTACAAAATTCATGGTACCGGTTTAGTGCAATTTTCTCATTCAAGTCCAAACTAGGGTTTGGATTTACCAGAGATTCAACCACCTTAGAAATTTCATCTAGGGCTCAATAGATGCGCTCCAGAGAGGCACAAATTTCTATGCAAGCATATTTTCAAAATTCCAGGGTGAGTGCAAGCTAATGAGGGTCACTTTTGGCACGTTAGATGCAATAGGAAACTAAAAAATCAGGCATCCCTCAATTTAATTGTATGTTTTGAGATACTTACACAAAATATCTTGCTTTGAGTAAAACATATTAAATGTAGGAAATTGAATCACATTTCCGAATATACAAGTTTTATGTATTGAAATTTTTTATAGCTATGTCAAGTTTCATTTTTTCTAACAGTCACTTTTTATTTTTTAGGCAAATGATAAGGTATATGTTTTTGTGGGTGCAGCCTTTGAGGACCTAAATGATCCTTTCAAGATACAAAAATTTGCAGGAATGTAGAGAACATATAGTACTAGTGCAGCGCTATTTTTCGAAAATAAAATTAGTAATTTTTAATTTTTTTTTATAATTATCTAAGTGATCAATCCTAAAAAATGGTACATCTTTTGTGGGTGCAGCCTTTGAAGGTCTTAATGAAATAATCATGAAATGGATTTTTTATAGAATGTAGAGGTCGATGTCTTCTATTGCACCATATAATTTATTCTTAAAACTATTAAGAATTGAAAAAGTTATGGAGAAAACACTAACAACATGTTTTTTGACTTAAGGAGTTAGGACACAATAGAAATTGAAAAAAAATAGGAAAATATAATATTTTTTAATAAAAATTACATATTTAGAATCTGCATAAAAAATGCTATTTATGTTTAAGATTTCGTAAAAAATGATTGTGTGTAGCATACTATAACGAGTGCGTAAACAATGACTTCTTCAAAAACTAGAAGAAATGCCCAATTAGCTATGGTTTTTCATATACCATATCACAGGTTTGGTATTACCGAAGCAAATTCCAAACCACACACATAGGACTATTGGTGAGATGCGAGCAAGTGAATTGGTATGTTTAAATTCAAATTACATTTCCCGCCCTTATAGAATTGGAAAACACGTGCGTGTTATAGAACTACAAAACGTGCGCGCGTTATAGAACTACAAAATGCGTATGCGTTATGTAGTTCTATAATGTGCATGTGTTTTATAGAGCTAAAAACATAGCACTATATGTAATATATCAAATGTATGGATAATAGTTTAGAGGGGGTGTTGAAGGGTTAATGGCCTAGGAGGATGTTGGAAGCTCAGGTGGGGATGGTTAATAGTTGAGAGGGGGTGGGGAAGGGTTAAGGGCCTAGGAAGATGTTGGAAATTCAAGTGGGGATGGTTAGTAGTTGAGAGAGGGTGGAGAAGGGTCAAGGGCCTAGGAGGATGGTGTAAGTTCAAGTGAGTATGGTTAATAGTTGAGAGGGGGCGGGGAAGGGTCAAGGTCCTAAGAGGATGTTGTAAATTCAAGTGGAGAAAGATGAATGTAATGAGAACATTATGGGTTACAAGGGTGAAGGGGATTGGGGATTGAGAGGATTATTAGGAGGAGGAGAGGGGTTGAAGAAATATACAGTTAGAAGTAGTATGCCATACTTGAGTGACGAAGGGGGATAAGGTGGAGGGGAGGAAGTGGGTGATGTTTTGATGAGAGAGAGGATTGGTGAATGGAAAGGTGGATATGGAGTATTAGAGGAGGAATAGGATGTGTTGGAGGAGAGAGGCGAAGGATGGGGTAATTGAAGATATGGGAATGAGATGCGATAAATTAGATAATATGGTTCATAATGAAGTAGGGGGTTGAGGAGAAGGAATACGTTGAAAAAATAGAGGAAGGACGTATAAGAGAGAGAGAGAGAGAGAGAGAGAGAGAGAGAGGGAGGGAGAGAGAGAATGATGTGGAGAGAGTGTGAGAGATAATAATATAGAGAGGTAGGAGGGGGCGTGAGGGAGGGATGGAGATAAAGTGAAAGAAAGAGATAGTGAGGGAGCAATAGAATTTGTGTGTGTGCGAGGCGGGGTTGGGGGATCGACATAAGGAAAAAAAGCAGGCAGGTTCACACACGCACACACACACACACACACACAGAGAGAGAGAGAGAGAGAGAGAGAGAGAGAGAGAG
>LPNX010875120.1:148682-182796 GCA_001517045.1 Pseudotsuga menziesii
TCGAGTTGGCCCCACTAAACTGTCTGGGTCCACTTCACCTGGGAAATAAAAAAACAATATTTTATTCTATTGATTAGGGTACTGATGACCCAACTTACAATGGAGGATTTACGTCATGACTCTATAATGACCAATTACAATATCAACATCCCGACGGAGGAATACTAACATCTCTTTTGGGGTACATCAGTAAAATACATTTAGAATATCCTTTAAAGTTACAATATTTCAACAACCAACAATGAAGTCCTCTTTGTCTAGCTTGATGAACATTGTGACATGATACCATGGAGAGAAAGGACGCCAAAATGGACATTATTGGTCATCTTACATATGGGGTGCGATTTTTGAAGAACAATTCAAGATAATTCTCTAGTTTTTATTATTTTGAATATATTATCTTAGGATTATACCAACCAATTTTTTATGATCTCATGACATAAGTAAAAAATGTATCATATTTTCCAAAAGTGTTAGTTGTTTTAAACTTAATAAAAAGTTTTGCTAAATTTGAAAATAATAAAAAAACAACACACTTTATAAATAAAAATAAATAAACAAATATAAATCAATTATAGTTACTATTCTATTAATACCAAGGCTTTGAAATCATATGGAAGGTTACCAAACCAAAAAAACATAAGTGAAAGCCAATTTTATAGTGAAATTGTAACCCATAAATCAAAGCATGTAGAACAATATTAACCAATACGGAAAACATTTTCCATCATGCACATGGACATGGTTGGTTTCAGAGTTTTGTTATTAAGAAAAAGAAGACCAATAAAAATATATCTTACATGCATGTGTCAAATTATTTTACAACAATACATATTATATTCACACCTACCCACTTGTGATTATAGTGGTTTTCAATAAAATATGGGGACCCTCCTAAAAGCACCCAGGAGAAGCTACATTCAAACATTCTTGGTAAATGAATATAATGAAGTTATCTATTTGCCCAATATTGTGTTGTGGTGAATATTGTGTTGGTGGTAAATTGAGAGAAAATAAATATTTTTCATTAGCATATTTAAGATAATTTCAAGGCCTTATTTAAATAGTATTTAAATATTAGATAATAGAAATTTTTTTATCTATCAAATATAATATATATTATTTGTATTAAATTAAAATAAGTAGATAACTAAATTTTAGTTGCATTTATGAATATCAAAGTAGTTTAAAATGTTGAGACTTACTTTAACTATTATAAACAACAACAAAACAAATAAAATTATTAATCTAAATAAATATAACAAATAATAAAGGTGTTTAAGTTTAAAATTCAAGTTAAATTAATTGATACAGATAACATTCTTAATAGAGTCCCATCACATTGATGGTCGTCTATAGATTCAACCATTTATTAAATAATAACTTTTTAAACCATTTCCAAAAACACAAAAAAATGGACACTATAAGAAGCCACAAGTGCAGTGTGAAAACTCAAAGTATGCTGTAGACATTTAATAAAAAATTGAAAAAATGTTATTCTTCATTGTCCACAACATAAACTACTAAATCGATGGACCATTTTGAAAAATCACAAGGAAATACTTAACAAATGAGAGATATAAATGATTTGTATAATCCATTACCCACATTACCCACAATAGGGACACATACAACAAATCACAAGAGTTACGTAGAAATTAAGCTAGTGAAACACTACATGGAAAATGAAGCAGAACCCTCCTACCAACAATGAATAAAAGTCAAATAAACTAAAACATGAAAGTTCCAAAAACCAAACCCAAGCTCAAATGAAAACACATTCAAGATGATGGCCATTGAATTAGTAATTTCATTCAATCTCTGAAAGAGTAGAAATATGTTCCAACTTTCAATTTTCGGAATAGGAGATTTACATAATCCTCGTGAATAGGACCGAATATTCCTCTATAATCTATCTCCTTATTCCTTAAGGAAGCCTTCCCAAGAGTAGTTGATCTATCTATGATTTATGTTCCTTCTTCTCTTTTCTCTTTTGTTCCGATAAAAATATGGATGGATCCATCCCGATCCGAACGGGAATCAATTTAGAATTTATCAGGATATGTAAATAAATTATATATCAACTATATAGATAGGAATATCTCGATCCTATTTATTAATTAACAGAAATGTGCAAAAGCTCTATTAGCCTTTGCCATTCTATGGGTCTCTTCCCTTTTGCGTATAGCATTGCCATTCCCTCTGGCAGCATCCATTAATTCATGACTCAATTTGAAATCCATATTTCGACCTAGATGTTTTCGAGATGCGCCTAATAACCAACGAATGGCAAGTACTTTTCCTTGTGTAGATCTTATCTCGATGGGAACTCGATAAGTTGATCCACCCACACGTCTTGCTTTTACTGTTACATTGGGAGTTACTCTACGTATTGCTTGGCGTAGAACAGATAGTGGATTTTTCTCTGTCTTTTGTTGAATATTTTTGATGGATCGATAAAGAATTCGACAAGCCAATGATTTTTTCCCGTTTTTAGGAATACGGTTAACCACCATGTTAACTAATCGATTATGATAAATAGGATCGGATTTTGCAGTTTTTTTTTTTTCTGCAATACTTCTCCATGGCATGAGTGTGAATCGTATTGTTCATTCCGTTCAAAATAATTCTTTTTCCTAAACTAGAAAGCCTAGAATTATCATAACTTCTTTTTCAATGAAAAAGAAATCCTTTTCATATCGATTGGCTTCTTTTCAACAGAGCACCGCTGTACTTTCCATGTTTTCTATTTGCATTTGGCTTTATATCTATTTTATGTGCTATGATATTGTTTATAGTGACTGAGGGCTATAAGTTCCTGACCGATAAAATAAAAAACAAAAACACATAGAAAATGGAAGAAAAGTGATGAATCTTGAAATTTTTTTATTCATACATCCATCAAGTCGATGGGATCATAGGGGTGAAAGAAAACGAAATGGATCTAGAGGTTATTGCACAGCTCACTGTTATGACTCTGATGGTTGTATCGAGCCCATTAGTAATTGTTTTATTAGCAATTCACAAAGGTAATATATAATTACAATGAGCCATCTTCGGGAATGACATACTATTTACCAAAGTATTTCATTTTCGGGGATGGAGATTCATGTAATGATGAAAATGTGGTAATGAATGATTGATAGAAACTTTCAATAGAGATTGAGAACTCCCCATTTTCCTATTGGTTGGACAAAATATCGATCCGCATGTTACAACCTATGAATACCATGGTTCAAGAATAGCATACCTTCTCGTAATCTGGATCTAAAATGAGAAAAGAGAAACACATTTTTGATTCCAAGATAGCGACACAGAATGTTTTAAAGGTTAGAGAAATATTTCCAATTAGAGAAATCACAGATATATGGAGATCCAAAGAGATTTTTTCATCGTGACTAAACCTTTAACTTATGGATGGAAAGACCCCAGGTTGAAGCCCAATAGCTATAGAACGATGACTTTGGTTTACTTGGGTTATCGGCATTTCGTTCGAGCTCGGTGGAATTTGTTCTCCTCGGGATCGAAATCAGTAGAAATAGGGAATGAAGTAACTAGAAAGATTTGTGATTATTTGAAACTTTTCAAATTTATCTTTCTATAGGGATCATCTAGAAAGTGAGCAAGTATTCTACGATTCGGGTCCCTTCACTAAAAAAAAAAAGAGAGAAGGGGAGAAAAGAGAAGAAACTAACATAGATGCTATGGGTACGATAATAAATTAGGGTTTTAATAAAAAAGAAAAACAAAAGAAAATAAAAGAGGAGAAAGAATTGAAATCTCCTTTAACAAAGATTTGATATAAATACTCCGCTTCTTCCCTCATACCGCTCTCTATCCCCCATAAAGGAGCCACATGACATGACATTATCATGTTCGGTTCTGAATTAGAGGCATTGAATAATCAATGTCGACTATAACCCCTAGCCTTCCAAGCTAACGATGCGGGTTCGATTCCCGCTACCCGCTAACAGATATCTACCTATTCTATCTATATAGAGATAGAGATAGAATAGGTAGATAGAAAGTGATTAAGTATAGAACATAATTTCACGATGCATTCAAAATTCAATTTCCGTTTCAATGGGAAATAGATTCCATTCTTTTATTTTCCTAACCTCATTGTGAATAAAAAGGTGGATCGGGCGGGATAATGTATGCCAAAGAGAGTGAAAAGAAAAAAAAATGGAAGAGAGAAAGAGCGTCCATCGTCTAATGGATAGGACAGAGGTCTTCTAAACCTTTGGTATAAGTTCAAATCCTATTGGATGTAATACTCTTCAATTGTTCTAATTTGTTGTGCAATGTATTGTAACAAATTATTCATCTTTTTTTCCTGTTCTGAATGGTCCCACCAAATTAGAAAATATTCACTTTTGTTCTTGAAGTACAAAAAGTTCAGTATGTTCCTTAAGAGCCTCTTCCAGAAGGGCTTGTGCTTCTTCCATAAATGTACCAGTAGAGCATATAATTTCTTCGAACTGAGGTTTATTCTTTATCAAATACTCGCGTAACTGAACAAGAAATTTTCTAACCTGTACTATCTCTAATATATCTAGGTATCCATTCGTTCCGGTATAAATAGTAGCTATTTGTTCTTCTACTTTCAAAGGAGCCGACTTAGATTGTTTGAGCAAATCACGTAATCGTTGACCCCTTGCCAACTGATCTTGAGTAGCTTTATCAAGATCGGAAGCAAATTGTGCAAAGGCTTCCAACTCTGCAAATTGAGCTAACTCTAATTTCAATTTTCCAGCTACCTTTTTCATAGCTTTTATCTGAGCCGCGGATCCTACTCTAGATACGGAAATACCCACATTAATAGCAGGTCGGATCCCGGCATTGAATAGATCGACCGATAAAAATATTTGTCCATCGGTAATGGAAATTACATTAGTGGGAATATAAGCTGAAACATCTCCAGCTTGAGTCTCAACTATTGGAAGATCCGTAACACTTCCCTCACCTAACTGGGAACTTAATTTAGCTGCTCTTTCCAAGAGATGGGAATGCAAATAGAAAACATCTCCCGGATAAGCTTCTCGGCCGGGTGGTCTTCTTAATAGAAGAGACATTTGTCGATAAGCTTTTGCCTGTTTGGAGAGATCATCATAAATGATTGAAGTATGTTGTTTCTTATACATGAAGTATTCAGCCAAAGAATGCAATTGCATTATAAGGTTGCAATTGTACAGATCGAGCAAGTTCAAATTGACGTAACATGAAACCTATTAGACCGAAAGAACCATGAAGAGAAATGACAGTCCATAGACCACCTAATTGACACCAACGAGTAAAATCTCCTTGTGCTTCGGGACCCCATCATAGCAGCAGAGAATGTGCTAAACTATTAGCAGGAGTAGAAACTGCGGCACTTAGGAAATTGCAACCTTCCAGATAGGAACTGGCCAATCCGTGAGTATACCATGAAGTCACAAAGGTTGTACCCGTGAACCATCCACCTAAGGAAAAATAAGCACAAGGAAAGAGTAATAGTCCAGACCAACCCACAAAAACGAAACGGTCTCTGCGTAGCCAGTCATCCATAGTATCGAATAAAGTTTTTTCTTCTTTAGAAGACTTTCTAAGGGCTACAGTCATAGAGATCCTCCTATTTCACTATTTCGACCATTTCTGAGCACCCTATATGATCAAAAGGTATACGATGAATTGGAGACAATTTTGAATCCATCAGCCCTTCAAAAAAAATGGGTTTCGAAGATTCATTGTTGGAACAAATATTTTGAAACTAGGCTGAACTGATCCAATATAGGTAAATGCATGATAGCTCGATCCCGAGTTTTCATAGTTTCTATCTGATCTTCAAATAACCTATTGAATTACATTGATGGAACAATTTAAGGGGAAGGAAGTGCACTCCCCCCCCCATTGACCAGATTCTATTCACAATATCTATTCCATTCAATATTTTTTATCCATTCTCGTCTTGAACCTTCTGCAATGCAACAGAATGAAAAGGAGTATTCTTATTCTCTCTCATCCATCTCTATGTATATTCTTACTACTACATCGTGGTCCGATACGAATGAGTCCACGAGCAGGAATGAATAGGTGTTTTCAGAACTCATAGAGCTAAAGGAAATGACTCCAATAATAAGAAGTTATATATTTAACCATTGTGATCCAAAAGTGAAAACCTTCTTTCTGTATTTCCCCCTTTTTTTTTCTCTTTTCACATCTTAATTTCGATCCATTTCCTACAGGTGTAATCACCAAAGTCAAATGTTTGGTACATTCATACGAGAATGTTTAGTACATCGTGACAGAATCATGTATTTGATTTGTGTATCAATCAATTTTGTCTAAACAGAGAGAGAAAATAGGTTGTCTGTAATTCGGATCGGAATGGACTTACTTCAAGATCTATATCTCTTTCTGTCAAGGGAGAAATAAACTTTTTGAATCTGATTGACCAAATGAATCTGACTTTGTTCCATAGTTATCCTAGCACTGATGAATAACCCCCAAAGACTTCCAAGAAATCTTGTCATATCTCCGGTCCAATTTTCAAAACTTTCTTTCAGATTCATCGATATTGAATTATTTAAACGGGCTTCTGACAATTGTTCAACTTTAGGAAGACCTTGAATTATATCACTAGATTTTAACCTTTCATATACCAATGTTATCAATGTATCTCCTTTTTCAATAATTTCTCCATAATGACCATGAACAGTCGCTTTTCGAGTAGCCAAATAGGGTTTAGCTGATCTAATGACTAAAGATTCCTCATCAACTGCTATAATTTGACCAGATTCGGGGAGTGGTTCATCCTCGGATATACATACACTTTCAGGAATAAATTGTCCAGGACTAACTACTGGAAATGTTTTTTCGCAGAATTTGGATGAGGAAGAGCACCAATGTGGACCCAATAAATTGGAAATGATGTTCCTGCATGGATCGAAATGATAAATTTTTGTATTTTCATCCATGAAATAGTATTTAGGTACTTGGAAAGTATTGAAAGAATTTTGGAAAATGGAATGTTTCTTCGACAATACTTTTTGATAAGTTAGAAAATGGGAGGATGGAAAACAGTTGGTTATACTATGTAAATGACCCAAGAGACCCGAAAATTCAATGATTTTTATCATAGGATCCTCTCTATTTGATTTATTTACCGCATCATTACATTTGAAATCATTGAATAGAACGACTCGAAAACAGTCAGATGGTGACAGAACCATAAAGGATCCATTGTCTTCTTCCCCATTAGAAAATGAACAAATAGTTCCTTGATGCTTACTATATAATGGACTCTCCCCATTGGAAGAGACAAGATTAGTGTAGTCAAATTTGTTATGGAACATAAAATTTGAACTTGCTTCATTGTCCCTTCTCCCCATGGAAAAAAGGGAGTATTTCATCAAGCTAATTTGAATCATATTACTAACGATCTTATTTGTTCTTATTGAAGTAAGATAAGCATAAGCCCCAGATTCTATAGAATCTATTTGTTCCCAATAAAATCCTAGACAAGTTCGAACCAATGGAATACTTGTGTCACTAACCAATGGAATACTTGTGTCACTCATTACTTGGATTCGTTCACCATCTTCATACGAAATACAATTGCTAACTTGAATCCGCAAGTTGTATCCTTCCCTCGATAAATCAAGGGAAAAGGGTGTTGCCATATCCAGCCCGTCAGGTATTCCATATTCTACATTATAATATCCAAAAATAGAATTTCTCTGTAGAATACCACTTTTTGGTATTCTAAGAATCGCATCAGGACAAGGTATTATTCTTTTTCCCCATTCTTTATCACACTGCAACGGGACGATGAATCGATTCATTTGCTTTTTCCCCTTAATATTGTAATTCCTAGGAGAAAAGGTTACATAAATAGAGTCTCAAATGAAAACACATTCAAGGTGCTGGCCATTGCTCTTGAGTATGAAGATGTACAAACTACAAACACAAAAAAAACTACAAATTCAAAATAAAGCCCATAAAAATAACTTCTAAGAAAATAATTATACATAAGCTACCACAAATATAAAGCTGATAAAACAACATCAAGAATAAATACATGTATTCCCCATAATGTAAACAATGCATTAGAAACTTCGCACTAAACATCAAACCAAATTAACAACCAAACATCAAACCAATATAAAAAAAAACAAAGCATAAATATCCACCAACACTATAAACAACCTAATTCTAAAACTACATTAACAAAGTAATAAGCAAAATAAAACAGAAACCAATATAAAATAAAACAAAAAAGAAGAAGCATATCAAAAGAAACTATAAATAACCTAATTCTAAAACTACACTCACAAGGTAGTAGTAATTTTGAAAATACACTCACAAGGTAGTAAGCAAAACACCATAGTTAGAAAAACTAAGCTATAAAATCCAACCAACAATCAGTAAAAGTGGAACGAACTAAAAACAAAAAATGGATGGATACCTTTCTTCTCATTACAATTTAAAAACAACATTTACGGTATATTAAGGTATAAGCACTTGTCTACTCTGAATACAATACAATGATATGTATAAAAAATATATATTTGTTTTCTTAATGCATATAAATAAATATTTTTTTTAACTTAAAAAATTTACCACATTAATTTATAAGCATATTAAGCTATAAACACTTGGCTAGTCTGACTGCAATGATATATATAAAAAATATATTTACTCAAAAAACAGCAGCCGACGCAACATTTCTGAACGCTAAATAGCTCATCAAAGAAAGCAGCCGACCTCTGAACGCTAAATACCTGATCATTACGTATATAAATTAAAGATTAAAACAAAACAAATGAAACACGAGACACCAGTAACACTATCCGAACAGCTCGATTTGTTTGATCAGTTCGCGATCCATAGGAAAAAAAAGGTTTTCGGTTGATTACAGTACTTGGAGTTCTGCAATCAACGGTGGCAAGAAACATTTGTATACCATTTGTGGGGTATTTTGATTCAGAATGACTCGACCTAGTTCATTAGTAACAACTGAACAAGGGAAAGAAATCCAGATGGAGGTGCTGCCAGAGGAATATATGGACATCATTACGTGCGAGTTTGCCTACGACCCCGTCAGATTACCGCGCGACCAGGACGCCACTCAGAGTCTCTATGATAGAAAAACTTTAGAGACTATTTGGGAAACCAGACGTGAAGCACAGAACCCTTTTACTAAACAATGGTTCAACGCTAAAAGTGCCATTCCCCAAACACAACTGAGGCAACAAATGGAAGACTACGTTAAACATCACAATTTCTCTGCGCGTAGAGGTGCAAAGTTAGATGTAATTCAGGACTATACAAAGATTTTGGAAGAGGAACAAATGAAGCAATATTTGGGCATATTAGGGAAATTTTTGTCAAAACAAGTCGCAACTAAAAAAGACTGTTCAACAATGTGGAAAAAGGTCAATCTACTGCGACTGTATTGTCAGTTTGATTCTAAGAACATAGAAACATTCAGATCTTTACATGGTTTCAGATATCTGAACGAACTAATTGTTCAAGTAACGGAGATTGTGAAGAGCAATTCAATCGAAAAAGACACTAAAGTAACTGCATGGATTGTCTGTAAGGAAATCGCGAGGGCGATTGACGTTATAGGCCTGAAACCAGTGGACATCCATGCTATTGAAAAATCCAAGGAAGTTAACCTGATTGGGGGTTATATAAAAATGATCGATTACGTTTATCTTTATAACCAGGGTTATATGAAACTGGACTCGCTCATGTTGAGAATGTTTTGTAAAATTTTTTATGAGATGAGCGCCCAAACTGAACAGATTCTTGGAAAAGAATTATACCAAAGTATTGTAGTAGGTATGGGTTCCTTCATTGCTGCAAGGAAATTGTCTCAAACGAATGCAATGGATATCAGCAGTGAAGATTTGAATCAAGGGATTTCTATTCTTCGTTGGACGTGGATCATAACATCATCTAATTTGGATGAATCAGTACAGTTGCTACTTAATGCTCTAAATCTTTGCATCGCTAGAGAAGTGGACAGATTGGAAGAGATAAGAGATCTGAGCGAGGGACAAGTTCTTGAAGCCCACGCAGAGGGGCGGCATAATCGTAAGGCCCTTATAAAGGGTCTTTGTCTTTTGGAAGATATAGTTATGACAGAAGACCCACCACCTGCCGGTCTGCTCCAAGGAGGTTTGGATATAGTAGAAGAAATCTTTCGTATGTTTAACCATTTTAAACGTCAAGCTAACAATGAGCTGGATGAGACCAGTGCTCAAAATTTTCCAAAATTTGCAGAGTTTTGTGCGAAGCAAGGACGCAGAATATATGAGTGTATTGGATCTAGAATTGCACAGCTTTAACTGGGTATCGGCACATCCATCTCCAGAAGTTCTCCTTGAATTCCTTAAATGTCTGAGGCTCCGACACGACACTTCACTATTTCACTACGCCGTGCCTATTTTGGCGGCAATAAATGTTATTTTACATTCAAATTTTTATTTAACATTAAATTTTTTAATTTAATGTATTCTTTTTACTAATTGTTTTAAAAAACAATTATATTTATAATTTTTAAATAGATGAAAGCTTTATAGATATCTCAATTTATAGTCCATTTCAAGCAAAAACCATTTTTAGACAAGGTAGTGAAATATAAACAATTATATCGTTATGCATAGACCATTTCAAATACAAATAAATTGTAGACAAGGTAGTGGAATATAGTTGATTAGAATTTATGAGAGTGAGTTCATAAGTTTATAATTTAATTCTTACTTAGTAGCAAAAATAATTAATAATTAATAATTGTTATTATTTATATTTTTATCATTGTTATTATTTATTAAAAGAATATTAAGTTTTATTTTAACAATATATTTATAGATTTTTAGTAATTAGTTTATTTATTTATATAATAAAAAAACATAAATAATTATAAATTGTTTTTATTTTTTTAGATTAATTAATTTAATTCTATATACTATTTTGTATTTTTATAAATAATTGTTAAATATTTTCTTTTTTAATATTTTTCCTATTAAATTAAATAGATAAACAATTGGCTAAATTCAGTAAGATTATTCATAATTCAATTTATTCAGAAAAGAATTTGTATTTAACTTTGTCTAAAAACATAAATTTTCATTCTAGTGTTGAATGCAAATTTTTTATAAATTTTATTATAATATCATAATGAACAAAACTATATTTAACTCATATTCTTTAGAAATAAGAATAATTTAATAGTTTTTAACCCTTTAAACTTCAAATTCATTTCATGTTGTGGCAGTCTCCTAAATTTTTAAGTGGTTATAATGATATTGAAATGATCATTAAAAAGAACACTTGTTTTGGTTTTTGTTTCTACATTATAACTAACAAAAGAAAGTAAGTTTGAAGAAAAACATAATACAAAATTTGTTATTTATAATTTTTTTTAAGTTATATATATTTTAATAATATTTTGTTATTTAAAATAAATGTATACAATGAAACATGTTATAAGATTTATATTAAATGAAATAATTAGAATTTAGAAGAAAATTGAATTTAATTTGTTTTTAATATTTTTTAATTTATTCATTCTCCAAACCATGAATTTATACAACAATATTCCATGATAAGAATAAAATATTACTTTAAAAATAATGACAACATAATCCAAAATGTAAATATATAGAACAATGTTAGTGGATAAGAATAAAATATAATTTTTAAAATAAAATAAAAAAAGCATAAAATTGTAGATACACTTAGTATATTCATATTTCACTATATTGTTAGTTTATTTAGATTTCATTATTATATTATTATAATTTAATAAATATTCAAATTTTACATATGAAATAAAATCTAAAAGCAAATCCTTCATAAAGGTATTGAGGAATAAATAAAGCAATAATTTTTTAAACACTTATTTGTTGTAAATTAAAATATTAAAATATTAATATTATGATTTAAGGTTAAAAATTTAGTGAAAGTGAATAATTATAGTGAAAAGAAGTTAATTAAGATATTACGGTTGTTTAATTACTTTTGAAATCTAACTTACAATATTTTTCAAAAGGAAATATTTATAAATATGTCTTTTAGATTAAATAGATCACATCTAAATAGTTATGTCTAGTGTTTCTTATTTTTAGTTATTTCTTCTTAATCTTGGAGGTAATTAAGCGAGTTAGATTATAATGCATAACGAATGTTGGGTGCATGAGAGGCAATGTATGGTGCCAAAGCTAAATTTCTAGGATGATAGAGAATTGTCAATGACCATGTAAGGCAAGGGAGTGTTGTAGTGGAATCTCTATTATTATATAGGTTGAAAGTTTGGTAATCCCTCCACCACTCTTAATTAGAAAGGGTATTTATTGTTTATTATTAGTGTTTTTATAATAAATAATTGATATCAATTGATACCTAATTAGGCTTTTATTTACAAGTGATGTAGATGTGTTAGTAATTTAGACAACTTAATTAGCAATATAAAATAATTAATTACATGAATGAAGTATATTTTAATCACAATTATAATCATACTTGTCAAAGAATCATTCATTATTTGTTGTCAGAATTTTTCCTCATTTTGTTGTCATGGAATCTTTCTTCCATGGAAGTTAATCTACTTTATTTATTTGAATTCCTTAGCTAATTATATGATATTTGACACCACATCACCATCCAATAACATTACATTACCCATGTTTTCGAAATTGGATGAATATCATGCCAAGTGATCCAGGCCGTGCGGAGGTGCATGCTAGGGACAACAATCAACTGAATGAGTCGAGTACTATTATTGCAGAAGCATAAAAGAAGAACCAGCAAAGCAGAAAATATACTAGGTCAACAAGAAGTATGCGCACAAACAATATGCAAGAATTTGAACCAATTTATTACTTCTTCTCCATGAAATATGGAGGAATCATAATTATATTTATATATATTACATTAGTGTACATGCTTATATAGGATGTAGAGACGCTTGCATGACTAACCATTACGTTTAGTTACAAAAGAAGTTATAACGGTTCAAAATTTCAACCGTTGGAGAGCTTCTTGGTATGTTGTATGTCGAGGGGGACCTATCGAGGAGAACTTGTCGAGTGAACATGTCAGGGAAGACCTGTTGAAAGTGAACATGTTAACAATTGGTTGGATCATTCTTCCTTCCTTAAGAAATAACGGTCTCTATTGTGTACATTCATTCACGTGAGGAAACTTGTTGGCTACTTCAGTAGCAGAGTACCATTTTTCTTGCGTGGGGAGTTGTCCAAATTTATCCACTTGAAATAGGGGAATGGAATTCGTCCTTGTATGGCATATGCATCGTCCCACAATGGTGTCACAACGAAGAGGTTTCTGAAGATCTCGATGGATGTCTTCGGGTTCTGCTGTCTGCAAGTCGTTCTTTTCCAACAATGGTGCATGGTATGGTCGAAGTAGATCTACATTAAAAACTAGATGTAGGCCAAGGCATGGAGGAATGTTGAGATGAAAAGTGTTTTCTCCAACATGTTTAAGGATACTATATGGACCATATCACAAAGGTTTCATCTTTATGTATGGACCAATGAAGCCCTCCTTCTTTAGATGTAACCAGGCATGATCCTCAATTTTGACTGAATGAGATGATACGACGCTTGTCGTGTCGTGTCTTAGATTTTGCATTAGCTTGTTGCAACACCTCCTCTGCTTGCTTCTGAATTTTATAGATTTGATATATGAACTTCAATGCTTTCTCCACTTCTCATCCTTCGAAGTCGGTTTCGTTCGACTGTCTCGAGGAACTAATTAAGTTGATAGGCGCTTGGGGTTGAAATCCATAACAGATATCAATTTGACTCTTTTCCATAGAGCTATGTTGAGCACGATTGTAGTTGTGTTCTATGTATGGAATACTGTAATCCCATGCTCAACGATTCTTGTGGTTGTACATTTGAAGCAGTTGTACGACTAAGAAATTTAAACTTTCGCATGTCCATCTGTCTATGGATGGAAGGTTTTCAGTAAAGAAAGTCTCGTGTCGAGCTGTTTCCAGAGAGTTTTCCAAGAGGTGCTAACAAATCTAGTGTCTCTATCGGAAATAATGGTCGTCGGGAGGCCATAATGTTTCCATACATGTTCAAAAAAGAGTTCAGTAGTTTGATGTTCTTTCATAGTCTTCTTGCATGAGTGAGTATAGCCATCTTGGAAAATATGTCGACTAGTACAAATATCATGTCATGCTGATGTTTGGTAGTAGGATATCCCATCAAGTATTCTATAGAAATAGATTCCCATGGTCGACTAGGAACTTGAATGGGTGTGTACAATCCTTGTTGTTGATTGAGCAGTTTAGAAATGGCACAAACCACACACGATCGAATATACTTGTGGACGTCATATTTAAGTGAAGGACAGTAAAAATACTTTTGGAGGATAACAAGTGTTTTTGTGACTCCAAAGTGTCCTACAGTATTTCTATAGTGCGCGTCGAAAATGAACTTATGTAGGTGCTCACCGGTTGGTTCACAAAGTAGTCCAAGCTTCTATAGAAAGGTATCCTTCAGGAAGTAGTCAGTATTCGAGAACTTGTTGATCTGAAGCTGTCAATAAATTGCAGTCTACTGAATACAATTGTGGCCAACTCGTGGTGTCATAACCATGCATACTCATCACTGTTGACAATAGAGTAATGGGTGGTCTGTTGAGACAATCGACTATGGCATTGGATTTTCATTTTTGATACTTAATTACCAAATAAAATTGTTGTAGGTAATTAATCCACTTGAGTTGTCGAGTTATCTATATTCTTTTTAAATTAAATGTGGATATGTTTATTTATTTCAATACATAGAATGAGATTGTGTTTGTTTAATTACTTTTGAAATCTAATTTACAATATTTATCAAAAGGAAATATTTATAGATATGTCTTTTAGATTAAATGGATCATATATAAATAGTTATGTCTAGTGCTTCTTATTTTTAGTTATTTCTCCTTAATCTTCCATGTAATTAAGCCACTTAGATCATAATACATAATGAAAGTTGGGTGCATGAGAAGCAATGTATGGTGCAAAGCTAAATTTCTAGGATGATAGAAAATTGTTAATGACTATGGAATGCATGGAAGTGTTGTAGACACCATGCTTCCAAAAACATATCCTAATGTTTTGATCTCCCATGCTTCCAAAAACATAGACTAATCTAGTACACTCTTAGTAAAAAATAAGATTCGTAATAGAACTTGATACAAGAAAAACTAGGTATTCATAATGAGCATACAAACTCATAATAAAAACATAGCATGACAAAATTACAAAGAAAAACTCTATTTTCTATTAAACTTCATCTGATCGATTGATCTCACATTTAAAACATGATTACATATGTATTTGGGATTGGATGATTATTTGTTTTAACCTTTAGGTGCATCAAACTTACATTAATAATAAATACTTTCTTTCCTAAGAGGATGAAAAAATTAAAGACAATCCAACAAAATCAGGGTTGTGAAGATAATGCCCCTTCAAATATTGATGTGAAGTACTTTCTCTTCAAAATTTCAATACAACTTCTCTCAAATTATTCAGAACAAGTCTCATCATTCTGTCGAGTACTACTAATATCGTGTCATGTTGATGTTTGGTAGTAGGATATCCCATCAAGTAGTCCATAGAAATGGATTCCCATGGCCAACTAGGAACTTGAATGGGTGTGTATAGTCCTTGTCGTTGATTCGTTGCTTTAGCAATGACACAAACCACACATGATCGAATATACTTTTGGACATCATATTTAAGTGAAGGCCAGTAAAAATACTTTTGGAGGATAACAAGTGTTTTTTCTACTCCAAAATGTCCTACAATCTTGCTATAGTGCACCCCCAAAATGAAATTTTGTCAGTGCTCATTGGTCGGTACACAAAATTGTCCAAGCTTGTATAGAAAGGTGTCCTTCGAGAAGTAGTTGGTAGTTAAGAACTTGTCGATTTGAAGCTGTTGATAAATTGCAGTCTACCAAATACAATTGTGGCCAAGTAGTTGTGTCATAACCTTGCATACTCATCACTGTAGACAATAGAATAATGGGTGGTCTACTGAGACAATTGGCTGCGGAATTGGCTTTGCCTTTCCGATACTTAATTACCAACTGAAATTGTTGCAGGTAATTAATCCACTTGACTTTTCGAGTTGTCTGTAGTTTCGACTGGGATGGAGCGAACTGCAAAGGATTATTGTCAGTGAGGATAATTGTTTCCTTTCCAAGAATGTAGTGTCTCCGTTGCTTAAGATCTTGCACAATGGCATATAGTTCTTTTTCATACGTCGAGTACCTTCTAACAGTGTCGCTGAAAGTATTGGAATGAAACGTGGTTGGGTGACCTGACTGAGTCATCACTATGACAAGGGCATAGTCTGATGCATCTGTATCTATCTCAAAGGACTGATCCAAATCAGGTCACGCAAGTACTGCTGCTGTACACATCTTCTTTTTGAGTTGTTCAAAAGCTTGTTGTTATGTCGATGTCCATTTGTCCATTTGAAGACAATTTTCGTATTACCTTTTCTAAACTGATTCAAAGGCCATGCTATGTGGCTGAGGCTAAGTATGAATTATCGATAGAAATTCACCAAAGCAAGAAAAATTCTTAGTTCATGAGTGTTTTGAGGAATGGGATAGTCTTTGAGGATCTATACTTTTTATGGGTCGACATGAATGCCTGCAGAGTCAATTACATACCCCAAATATTTGATGTTAGTCATCGCAAATCTGCATTTGTCCATGTTCAGATATAGTTGATGTTGCTAGAGAGTGTCGAAAACTTGTTGAAGCTGTTTGACATGTTCTTCCCATGATCGACTGAAAATCATTATATCATCGAGATAGATAATGAAACACTTATTGATGAAAGTTCGTAGAAGGTTATCCATATATCTCATGAAGGTTGCAGGTGCATTGGTTAAGGCGAAAGGCATGACTAACCATTCAAACAATCCTTCCTTGTTATTGGAAGTCGTTTTCTAGACATTGGTGGACTAGTTGGAATCTGGTGGTATCCCGACTCGAGGTCGAGTTTTATAAAGAGATTAACACCTTTCAGACTATTGATGAGTTCATCAATCTGTGGAAGAGGGTATATGTTCTTTACTAAAATTTGGTTGAGAGCCTCATAGTCAATGCACATGTTCCAAGTCCTGTATTTCTTTGGAACTAAGATGAGTCAGCTTCCACAAGGAGATGGGCTCGGGTGGATATGAACCTTCTTGATCAAATTCTGTATTTTCATGTGAATCTCTTCATTTTCAAGAATGGATCTTCTGTAAACAGATGCGTTAGGAAATGAAGAACCAAGAACAATTTCAATGGATTGTTTTACCTGAGAATGCAGAGGTACTCCGTTTGGCACTTGAAATATGTTCAGGTATTCTTCAAGAATGTGGTCGATTTGTTCTTATTATCGAGAGTTGTGCTGGTCGATGAGTCGACTTGTCGTTGCAGTCTTCCTGGAATGTTAAGGATTTATCATGATTAATGTGAACTTTTGAGAATGATTGATAAGATTCTTTGTTTGTTTGGCAGATATCATAGAAACCGATGATATGGGTTGTCGCTCTAGTATGACATACCATTGATTCTATATTTTTACAACCACCTTCTGAGGCTGTGATTTATATGTACTGTGTCAATCCAATAGCATTAGAGGAAATTTGGGGTCTAAAATAGGCCTTATAAGAAAATGCACCAACAATAAATTTAGTGAGTTGGAATTCAAGAACCAATAGAATTTCAATAAAATGAGTCAACCATAACGGTTGAATTGACATATTTGTCATAAAAGAAAACTACATTTTTTGTTCGTATTTTCGACATATCTCCCCGTGTTTTTACTGAAATTTCAAGTCGGAGAGCTCGTTGGATGCAAAATTTAATTCCGCACCCAACGAGTACCCACACTGCATACTTTTGACGAACCCCACTACCCAAAAAACAAGAAATACCTGAAAAAATGTGATGATGATGTATTTCTTGTTTTTGGGGTAGTGGGGTCCATCGCAAGTATTTAGTGTGGGTACTCGTTGGATGCGGAATTAAATTCCACATCCAACGAGCTCTCCCAATCAGAATTTGAGTAAAAATACAGGGAGATATGTCGAAAATACAAACACAGAAAGTAGTTTTTTTCATTCTTCCTCCAAAATTAATAACTATTATTTTATTATTTTCCTTAGGAGGCCCATTTTAGACCTCAAATTTCCTCTAATGGTAAGGTTTCTCAAACAGGGAGTGGGCTATAGAAAGTGGTTCCACGTCATAGATTACTTAATATTCAAAAGGCTTAATGAAGTAGGCGAGTTCGCCTTGGCATGTGATCCTTAGTTCCTTCCCATGCTTCATCCAACTGATATTGTAAGGCTGAGCTTGTGGAGTCATGACAAGACCTAATTTCTTCACAAGATCTTCAGAAGCGATGTTCTTCTAGCTACCATAATCCACAATCAGATGTAATGGATTATTCTGAACCCATATCTTTGTTTAGAATAGGCGCTCTCATACCTCCTCATCGACGATAGTCGAGGACGGTTGGAGTAGTCGAGGTCGAAACTAGGAGAGTTGATGGATCTAGATCATATTCTACCAGGGTTCTTTCGGACAAGTCGGATGTTAACAATTTTTCCAAAAATGTCTTCTGAGCTTTGTAGTATGACGTATCATGCCATGATGAATTTTGATAGTCACACCATTTCCCAGTAGGGGCTTGTTTTCTGCAATCCCTCTTTTCTTTTTGAAGGTTCTTCTTTTGATGATCGGGCTTTGGTGGAGTTGGCTAAGAAGGGTTCTTGAACTTGTTGGAGTTGAATGTTCGACCTGTTGGCTTGTTCATGGAATGTTATTTTCCTTTCTATTTAGCTTCAATCTTGCTAGTGTAATGAAATACATCCACAAGCGTACTCTTAGTCAGAAAATCCATTTGTTGCAGAATGTACTAGGATAAATTGTTGACGTACTTCAACAAAAGCAATTTATCTTCTTCATGGATGCCAAGTCTAGCCATGAGTCCATAGAACACATTGGTGTAACTCTATATGGATTGGTCTTTCGATTTCCTTAGCTACTACCACTTCTTATACTATTTTTCAATATACTTGGGTGGGTAGAACTCCTTTCATACATATTCGATAAATTTTACCCGTGTGTCTATGGGGTCCTCTTATTTTTCCATATTCTTTGATATATTCTCCCACTAATAGTGTATAGAGGTTGACATTTTTAAGGATGCAATGGTGATCTTTTCCACTTCGGAGAGTTGATTCACTACGTAGTAAGATTCCAGTTGTTGTACCCAATTATCAATGGATCCCGCGTCACTATTGCCTTTAAGGTTTGGTAAGTCTAGATTCATTTGGACTTTGAAGGGGCTTATTTTATTGGAATGATGACGTGTCGAGGATTCCCCATAGTTCGAAGTGACTCGCATGAGAATCTCACTGAACTAGGAGAACATTTTGGTTCACTAGCGAGCCAATGCTTTTTCTATGAGTTGTTTTGTCTTGTCAGTTACATGTCTATTGTCTCCTTCTTCGACCATCTTTTCTGAAGTTGAAGGAAGTGTCTTCTTGTGTTGTTGGGTTTGCGAGCATTTTTGAACATGCATAAGTTAAATAACTTCAATGATGCATAAGTTAAATAACTTCGATGGAAGTGCTTATGTAACTTAATCTCTGAACAAGATATTGCTATGATACCAATGATCCAGGAAGTGCCCAGTTGCACGCTAGGGACAAAAGTTAACTGAATGAGTTGAGTACTATTATGGAGGAAGCATATAAGAAGAACACACAAAGTAGGAAATAAACTAGTTCAACCAGAAGTATGCGCACAAACAATATGCAAGAATTCAAACCAATTTATTACTTCTTCTCCATTAAATATGGAGGAATCATAATTCTATTGATATATATTACATTAGTGTACATGTTTATATAGGATGTTGATATGCTTGGGTTATTACCCATTACGTTCAGTTACAAACGAAGTTATAAAGGTTGAGAAGTTCAACCATCACAGAACATGTTGGTATGCCGTGTGTTCAGGCTGACCTGTCGAGATGAATCTTTCAAGTGAACATGTTGAGGTGGGCCTAGTGGGGTGAACGTGTCGAGTGAACATGTTGAGGCAGACCTGTCGAAGGAGATCCTATCGACTGCTGGTTAAATCACCAAGTGTGTGGGGAATCTAGTCACCCAAATGCTCCACAAGATTCCAAGTGTCTTAATGAACCCATTCCACCTTATTTTCTTAGCATTTATCATTTATGTGACCCGTTTAAATGTGAATATGTTGAAAATAAAGTCCCTTTTTGTTGAATTATTGTAACTTTGAAGTGTATTTACCTTGATGTTCCTATCAAGAGAATCATCTGTATTTTACTGTACCCCAATGTTCCTATAGGTAGAATCATTAGTATTTCAATGTACCCTGATGTTCCTATCAGGAGAACTACTAAGAGTCATGAGGAATTCCCCTCCTTTATAAGTCAAGGGGAAAAGTCCCCAAAATTCTGGGGCACTAGAGTCTCCATAGAGAATTCGACCCAATCAAGTACACTGGGGACGACATAGTTGAGTTGAATGTCAAGTGAACGAAAGAATATAAATAGAGGGAGGCACTGCTCATATGAGACACATATACTCAATTTGTGTATAGCGCATGGGGAGAGAGAGAGAGAGAGATGCTAGAGGGAGGAACACCTGTTTTTGGGTATTTTCTTTTATGTTTTATACATCTTATACAGAGGAAGTGTTTGTTGAGTTTTCTTCCCCATGAAAGTTTCCCGGGATAAATCTTTGTGTTCTTTTTGTGTGGTTATGCTTGTCTATATTTCAACAATATTTTGGATTATGGTTATGTTGTTATGATGCTAAATGTTATAAGATATGATATAACCATAGAAAACTTAACATGGAATCAAATCCACCCTAAAATAAGTCAAATTGTGAAGCTGAAATAGTGCTACAACTACAACTATTGAATATTAGGGTTTCATGCTTGAAAACCATAAAATACTAAAACTAGTAGTTTTGGTAGTTTCTCTATATCTCGAGAATGGAGAAGGATTAGGAGCCAAAAATTTCACAGTACAAACATAAATTATTGATGTAAAATATGTAAAATTTTCAACCTTAGATTCTGTATATTTTGGGAGATATGATTCCTCTGAGTTAGGATTCCATCCTCTCCCAGGATTCAACCTTAAACAAGTGACCTAGGGAAGATTTCTAAATATCGAGATACAAAGGTTCAAATGAAATTACGCAAGATGTTCCAGAAAGGGCACTGAATTTATATTCTATGGTAAAATGTTTAGACCCCAAAGTGAAACACTGACATGTGGTAGTCGGTACAAGTTCGCTCTTCTGAACATTCTTGAAATAAGTCACCTTGGGAGAACGCGTATAAGTCCCAATTGGTGGATCCAATTCTGCTAAACCCCACGGTGTTGTAAAGCGGATAGACGAGGATACCTCAATACAAAATTTTAGCCACACAAGAGCAGTAATTTCAGTTATACCGCAGAAACAATATCAGGCATTTTGCAGAAGAAACTGAAGAAAACTAGGGCATCAAATATTTTGCAATTCTGATCATAGTTTTGGGAAAATGAATATGATGATCAGCTCAGCTTCAGGAGATACATATTTCTATCCAATCAGATATGAAATATTCCAAGTTTTGAAAATTAGGATTTCTCTGACAAACCCTAGATCAGCGAGAACCGAAACCAGGACGAACACCTCAAACCGAATTTCACTAGTTCTTGAAGAAAATGAATTCGACACCTACATAAGTGGAGAGGTTCTTGTTCCAGAGTGAGATGAGGCTAAAGCCTTACACAAGAATAAAATCAACACCTAATAAGAGAAGAGAAGATGGGAGCAACTGAACATTAAGCGCTCACAATTAAAAGAAGATCCCTCAAGTGATGAGGAATATGAAGAACTCAATTCTTGAAGAACCTCTTATCCATCTTAGCATTTGGATAAGAAATGATGATGTCATGAATGAATAAAATGATGAAGCAGAAGGATCAAGAAGGATTATACCTATGAAAGGAATAAAAGATGAGTATTCAATTGTCATTTCATGATATTGCGTTGTTGTGCATTTGATTATATTTAGTTGATGTGTTATGCATGATAGACTGTTTGCATTAATGATAGTATACTACTAATATGCATGTGATGGGTAAGTAGCTCATGGTGCTATACAACTATCCATTGCTACTTATATATAATGAAACCTCTTTGCTAACATATTGGATTAATGCGCAATCTCAATGAGGTCATGGTAGAGATGGAAGGAATCTAGAAAGTTTCTGTGAGACAGGGATGAATGTTGTATTGGCTATACATTTGCATGATGCGTACAATTTTTCGTTATGCATATGATCTATGAAATGGTTCTAACCATGCAACTAGTGCATTTGAATTGTATGAAAGGTCATGTACAACCACTTACAAGAAAAGGAGGATGAGACTTGTTCTAAAGAAGAAGTGATGGCAAGTCAAGATTCACTCCAATAAACATGAACTTGAAGCTCCTAAGGTCAGAGACACCGTGACATAAGAAAGAGATTCAAAGAGAGGTAGATCCACCTAAAAATATGAAGACTACCTTGGGTACAAATGATAGAACAAGATGAATAAAAGTATGGCGAGACTTCCAAACCAAAGTAAGAGGCCTCAGACACACTCTAGTTGTGTAACAAATTTGGGTGACATCATTGATGCAAGCCCTTCCAGCTGTGGAAGAAGCTATGATCAAAGAGTAGCAGTTGATCATGAGGAATGATGTCTACAATATGGTTTCGAGACCTGAAGGGAAGTCCGTAATGTCTTACATATGGATCTACAAGAACAAGTGTATAAATAAATGGTTGTGGTTTGTCTCAGAAAGAATAGACTATGGCATGACATATTCTATTGACCAGACACACTTCTTCAGTAGAAGTATATTTCAAGAAAAGAACCACCTGTATAGAAAATGATTTGTACGAGCTCAAAAGGAACCCATAGAAAATCACATCCAAGAGCTTGATAGATCACCTAAAGTGATGAATATATTAACCTTTGCCAAAAGGTTAAATATGGAAACCTATAGAATACAACAATCTCACAGACGGGTCCAAGAGGAACTTTTCAAGAAAATTCAAGATAAAGAGATCTTGGTATATAGTAACCTGACATGGATACATAGTAGCATAGGATGCTACCTGTCACTCCAGTAAAGAATGCATAAGGAAGATGATGCTCCGCTTCAGGGGGAGTGACTATAGACGATCTATGAGTTCGACATGGTACGACATGATGGAAAGCTTCCCGATGGACCTATATTTTACCAAGAGTAAAGTGGGTTCCAACCTTCAAGGTTGAATGCGGAAGACTAGGATATGTCGATGCAATGATGGAAGAATACCACAATGATGTTTGGGATATAGTACTCAAACTAGAAATCAAGAGTGTGGTATCTTCCAAATAAATTTGCAAGATAAAATATGTTGCTGATGGAAGTAAGGCAAGATTTGTGGCTAGAATATTCTCTCAGAGAGAGGGAATTTATTATGAAGAGACACTTACTCCAGGAAGAAAGGTACACTTCCATCAGAACTATCGTGATTTGTGCTTCCATGATGAAGTTGGATCTACACTAGATGGATGTAAAGAAAACCTTCCTGAATTGTGTGATTGAGGAAGAGGTTTACATTGAACAACCACAGGGATTTGAAGTCAAAAAATAAAGTGACTCACGTATGCAAGTTGAAGAAGGCCCTGTATGGGCTAAAACAAGCTCCTAGAGCTTGGTATAGAAGGATAGATAGTTTCGTGATGAGCTTGCACTTTACCAAGAGTAAATCCAACCCTAACCTTTACTTCAAAGGTTATAGAAGATGAATCTATCATACTATATATGACCTATTTCTAACAGGGAATGAGAAACATAGAACATATTGCAAGAAGAAGCTAGCTAAAATAATTCAAGATGAAAATGTATTGGATTGGTGCTTTATTTCCTCAGGCTAGAAGTGTGGAAGAGTTCAGAAGGAATATTTTTGAACCAGGGAAAGTTGTGAAAATATTAAATCAGATTTGATATGCTGGATTGTAAAGCCATGGCCACACCCATTGATACCAACATAAAGATGTTGTCTGATGAGACATCAAAGTTAGTGTATATGACTAAGTACAGACATATTTTTTTAGTCATTGATGTATCTGATGAACACAAGGTCAGATACATGCTTTGCTATGAAAACCTTGAGTCAGTATCTAGGTAAACCTATATGTGTTCACTTGATAATCAGAAAGCATGTGATGAGGTACCTAAAAGGTACGACAGACTTGGGATATTACTATGGTAGAGATCATGACTAAAGATTATATATATGAATGAAGATTGGGATGGAAGTATCTTAGATAGAAGAAGTACATCAAGTGGATGTTGTAGTCTGGAGTCTGCTATGATTTCATGGTTAAGCAGGAAACAGTCCAATGTTTCTCTTAGCATGGGTAAAGAAGAATATAGCAGCTTTCCCTGCTAACTTGTGAAGCCATATGGATTTGGAAGCTGATGTTAGGTTTATTCAACCTAGTGTTGGATACCACCATGATTCTATGTGATAACCATATTTGTATAAAGATAACAAAGAACCTAGTATTCCATGATAGGTCGAAAAACATAGAAATACAGTATTTATACATTTGAGATATGATGCAAAAGGGAGCCATAAAGCTCCAATATGTGATTAGAAAGAACAAGTTTTTTGATTTGTTGATGCAACCTCTTTCTTGAGAAAAGTTTGAATACTTTCGAGACAAGCTTGGTGTTGTTCAGAAATACCTTCCCCGAAAGGGGGGGGGGTGGTAATGTTGCAGTGGGAGTGTATCATCCCTAGACATTTGTCCTAAACTGATCCATATACTTATGTCTCTGAGAAAGAAGAAGGATTGTATCATCCCTGGAAACTTGTCCTAAAGTGATCCGTATACTTATGTCCCCAAGAAAGAAGAAGGATTGTATCATCCATGAACATTTGTTCTAAAGTGATATAGTGACTTTGGTCATCAAGAATGTGGTAGGATTGTATCATCCTTGAAATTTTGTTCAGAACAAATCTGGTGACATCGGTACTCGAGAATGTGGTAGGATTGTATCATCCTTGAACTTTTTTTCATAACGGATCCAGTGACTTTGGTACTCGAGAACGTGGTAGGATTGTATCATCCTTGAAATTTTGTTCAAAATGGATCTGGTGACTTCGGTACTCGAGAATGTGGTAGGATTGTGTCATCCTTGAACTTTTGCTCAGACCAGATGTAGTGCCTTCAGTGCTCGATAACATGGTAGGATTGTATCATCCTTGAAATTTTGTTCAAAACGGATACAATGACTTTGGTACTCAAGAACATTGTAGGATTGTATCATCCTTGAAATTTTATTTAGAACGGATCTGGTGACTTTGGTACTCGAGAACGTGGTAGGATTGCATCATCCTTGGACTTAGTCCTAAAGTGATAGGGATTGATTATCCTATCATTATATCCACTTACTTTGGTTGTCGAGAATCTAGTAGGATTGTATCATCCTTGGACTTAGTCCTAAAGTGATAGGGAGTGATTATCTCGTAATTGTATCTGGTGGCTTCGATTGTTGAGAATGTGATAGGACTGTATCATCCCTAGAATTAAGTCCAAAAGTGGTCCAAAGAATTCCGTCTTCATATTGTGGATTGCAGGATTTTGCTGATGATGATGATGTTGCTGATTGAAATATCAGAGTGTGATGATGATGTTGCTCAGGATGTTGCTCCTGATGATGATGTTGCTGATCGAGATATCATAGTTTGATGATGATGTTAATGATCAAAAGAACAGAGTGTGATGATTATGTTGCTCATAGAATTGCATCTGTTGTTGATGATGATCGAAAGGTCAAAGTATTGTTGATGGTGTTGCTCAAAGTATTGGTGATGATGATGATGATGATTGAAAGGTCAAAGTATTGTTGATGATGATGTTGCTGATTGAAAAGACTAAAATATTGATGATGATGGTGTTGACCGAAAGATCGAAGTGCCGCCACGAAGGATCAAAAGATCAAAGCGTTGCTACAAAAAGATAAAATGATCATATGATAATGAATACATTAAAGAGTAGTTGTTCGAAGCTACTGATGAATGTTGAAAAAATTCCTATGACGTATAGATGTATCACGCTGATGGTGTTGAATATGCTCTCTTTCCTCCTCCTACTGTTGATGTTGATGTTGTTGTAGAATACCCTTCTCGTTAAGAGGGAGTGTTGATTTATTGTAACTTCAAAGTGTATTTACCCTGATGTTCCTATCGAGAGAATCATGTATATTTTATTGTACCCCAATGTTCCTATCGGTAGAATCATTTGTATTTCAATGTACCCCGATGTTCCTATCAGGAGAACTACTAAGAGTCATGAGGAAGTCCCCTCCTTTGTAAGTCAGGGGAAAAAGTACCCATAGTTGCGGGGAACTAGTCTCCATAGAGAATTCAACCCAGTCAAGTACACTAAGGCCGACATAGTTGATTTAAATGTCAAGTGAACAAAAGAATATAAATAGAGGGAGGCGCTCCTCATTTGAGACAAAGATACTCAATTGTGTATAGCGCATGGAGAGAGAGAGAGAGACATATCTACTGGAGGGAGTCACACTTTTTTTTAGGTCTTGTCTTTTATCTTTTATACATCTTATACAGAGGAAGTGTTTGCTAGGTTTTCTTTCGCATGAGGGTTTCCCAGGATAAATCTTTGTGTTCTTTTTGTGTGGTTGTGCTTGTCTATATTTTAGTGATATTTTGTCTTATATTGGTTATGCTATTATGATGCTAAAGGTTATAAGATCTGATATAACCATAAAAAACTTAACACTTTTGGGTCCCATATCCCCTTATTACAAAATTTATGTCTCCATCTCAACCAAGCGAACTTGTAGGTTGGTGAAACATTATTTGCAAATAGTCTTATTTGGAAATTATTTAATTGGGGACATGACACTCAAAATGATAAGTCTAAATAAGAACTAATATTTGATCATTTTAAAGCAATATCCTTTCAATCATATTTACTAGTATTAATTAATTTACAATTTGGTTATTAGGTATTAGTTTGCGAGTCATGAATTCATGCCAATATGTAATACATGCTCCAATTCTTGCATACAAGAGTCTTGATCATATTAATAAATGAAGTGTTTATAGTGATGTTAAATAAATATGGTGAAATACTATTAGACAAGAGTTTCAGTAATCAAATTATTCTTGAAATAAGGATGAACAAGTTTCCTAGCAACAAATCATAGTAGCATAGAAATAATGACAAAAACGATTTATGTATTTGTAATATTTGTGAAAAAACCCATCTTATACAATATATAACTCCAATGATAAACTAGCCATAGCTCATTGTACCATTCCCTTATTCCTCCCAACTTAAGCCGGCTACAAAAAAGGTAAAATTCTATATAACATTTTGTCATAAAAACAACATAAGATTCAATTAGATGCATGTACTTGCACTTAGGGCATGAAGGAAAACCATTATAAAACATCACAAACATGTGAAACTGTGCACATGCCACTGCAATCATCTCTCCTATATTTTCATTAAATAGATCATACCGTTTTTTCGTTTTGTTGTTGCTTCAATATCTTACTATTTTATGGAATATTCATTTGGAGGTCCAATTGCATAGGCTAACAACCCAAAACTTGACTTCTTTTTCTTGGATCAATCCAAGTCTTCTCTTTTGTGTCTGAATTGTAATAATATATTTTCCTTGTATGCAATCATTGATGAATTCAATTACCAATAGAAGAAACCATTAATAAAAGAGAAACATAGTTTGTAATTAAGAAAAATATAGATGAATTAAACAAGCCTAAAGGTGAATTTAATGACAATTATCCCTGCCTAATAAAATTCCAACTTCTTTAAGTTAATCCATTAACTCAATTTCTAACATAAGATATAATGCTTTGCATGTATGAGAGTTTCTCCTATTTTCCCTCCATAAATTGGAGTCAAGGTTTTATTGATAGCTTCGGTTTTCCATGTTGTATTGCACCTTGTTGATTTTTATCTATATTAGCTATTAAGGGATAGTAAATCATGTCATATCACCACCCATACTTGTCATGTTGTACATCAATTCTATCATTTCCGAATTTCTCTTTAACTCCAACATTTTTTTAGGATTGTCGATAGAGAGGGAAAATAAAAATTGAGAATTGTTCCACTTGAGCCCATGAAAAGGGATAAGTGAATATGTTTTCCATGTTAATGAGTTCTTCCAGTTTTAATTGTTGGAGAAAAACATGTTGGCAACAAAAATTATGAACAACTTGCACAATTAAACTCTCAAATTGAAACTAAACATATATCAATTCAAATGAGAAATAAATCCACTATCATATATCTGCAAGATAACTTATTTTTGTTTTAAGATCATTAAAGGGATTGGACAAATTACATTAGTGGACCAAAAATTAACGACTAAAATTAAGAATTCCATTTCTGAAAAATCATTTGAGCATATACGATTGCATTGAGGATTAAGGAAAATTTCTAATTGTTGTTATATGTGTGGAACCTATATATATTTTTGAATCAGAATCGTTTGGAGCATGTTGTAGAATTCACCAACCTCCTCCATACAAATGTCTCATAGGAGACTAAACGAATGAAATTGTACTATTTAGGTTTTCATATTTCGGTGACTCAGACTAACAAGGAAGAGGATAATTTTATGTACTTTATGAGTGTTGTTGATTGATAAACTATCACCAAATTAATAAACTGACATAAATATATTCTAAAGAATCAAATCAATAGATCTAATGATTTACTCCATATTTGAGTCAATAGATAAACTTTCAACAATGTAATTTGAACGTCATAATTATATTTGGAAGAATCGATGCAATAGATCTAATTAATTTCTTGACATTTGAATCGACCCATAAGCTCTCAACAAATTAATAAACAATCACAATTCTATCAACGAAAATTAATTTTTTTCTAAAACCAAAATTCAATACATATTCATATCAACAAGAATATAATCCTTTAAGGAAATTAATATAAATATACAAGAAATAAAATCATAGTTCTAACATTCATTCTCTTGCTGTAGATGTGCGGGGCCATTTACAAGTAACAAGTTTAAACAAAAGTAGCAAATATTATTATTACAACTAGTTGAAACAATTTTAAACAAAAGAAATAGATATTATTATTACAACTAGCAAGCCTGGAGAATTGTCAATAATTAATAATTATAATATTGGAATAAAAGCAAATGTGAGATGAACGAGCAAAAGCGAGATGAATGATAAAAACAAAACATACAATTTCTCCAGGACTATGCATCCATCGCTAATGCTTTTTGGCTTGATATACTTATAAATATATGCATTTTGAATATGTTGCATCCATGGGACAAACAATACAACGATAAATTAACACAATGTCCTTGGATATATCATGAAGCACAGAAAGAAAGTGCAATGATGAAATGACGACAAATTGATAGATAAACAAAGGATGCTCATCTCTTCCCACACTAAATGTAAGATGACATGACCTTAGACATCTGTGTTTAAGCATGTTCATAAGACAATGCATTTGTCGTGTGTAAGCATAACTGAGAAAGTAAACCTGAGAAAGTTGTTAAAGGCTTTAAGCTACCATGGCTATATTTTTCATCGAAAAGAATTACGGTTAATTTTGAGTTTAAGGCATGGAGTGTGTTACATCTTGCAATGGTGGTTCCCTATTGATTTCAATTAATCCCTTGAGCGGAGGTGTTCCTTGTGACAAAAGAATGTGATATGGAACAAATGAGCCAGATGGATCAACAGTGTGGTTTTTCACCGAGCACATGGGCACAAGAACTTAGAAAACTGGTGTCCTTTTAGTGAACTGTGGAAGTGATGGAAACATGGGTCTTACTATGTGATGTCTTGCTCATTTGGATTGGCAGTTCAACTTTTGTTGGGAGAGGATACTAGTTCATGGATATTGGGAACATGGGGAAGTTTCTATTTTCTTTTTTCCATAGTCACAACATATTTTTAATAGATGTGATGAAATAATAAAATGCCAACTTTAGTTACAAAATTCAATGTAACCATAGTATGATATGTGTAGGATAAGTTAGCCTTCGTGAGAAGCTAAGTCCAATGGAATAAACAATGCATTCATCTTATCACCTTCCCTTCAAGATGTTAAATAAGTGGAATCCATATTTGCAGAGTCCTGGCTAATCTCATCACCAACCATTAAAAACATATGATTTAATACTATTACCAGTATATGCTAATAATAACAACATTACCCTCGGATGTGGGTGATAAGGGGATCAATGGTACACACGATAGGGATGATGGGCCTCTATAAGACATAGGGCATTCTAGCCCACATGGGTTTGCTGATAGTGCTCTCCATGGTGTACAACAGAGACCCCCCATTGTCATGATGGGACACCACTCCAACGTCATGATGAGGAAACACCTACACATGCCTCCCTCTAACATACATTTTTAAGATGTTGCATTCATGGGACAAACAATACAATGATAAATTAGGACAACTTCCTTGGATATATCGTGTAACATAGAAAGAAATCACAATGATGAAATGATGACAAACTGGTAGATAAAGAAAGGAAACTCATCCCTTCCCACACTAAATGTAAGATGACACGACCTTAGACATCCGTGTTTAAGGATAATCATAAGACAATGCAATTGTCGTGTTTAAGCATAACCGAGAAAGTAAACCTGAGAAAGTTGTTAAAGGATTCAATCTACCATGACTATATTTTTTATGGAAAATAATTAGGGTTAATTTTGAGTTTAAGGCATGGAGTGTATTACATGTTGCAATGGTGGTTCCCTATTGATTTCAATTAATTCAATGAGCGGAGGTGTTACTCATGACAAAAGAACGTGATATGGAACAAATAAGCCAAATGGATCAATAGTGTAGTTTTTCACCGAGCATACGGGCACAAGAAATTAGACAACCGACGTCCTTTCGATGAACTGCGGGTGTGATGGAAACATGGGTCTTACTATGTGATGTCTTGGTCATTTGGATTGGAATTTCCACTGTTGTTGGGAGAGGATACTAGTTCATGGCTATTGGGAAAATGGGGAAGTTTTTATTTTCTTTTTTCCATAGTCACAACATATTTTTAATAGATTTAATGAAATAATCAAATTCCAAGTTTACTTACAAAATTCAATGTAACCACAGTACGATATGCGTAGGAGAAGTTAGCCTCCATGAGAAGCTAAGTCCAATGGCATAAACAATGCATTGTTCTTATCACCTTCCCTTCTAGATGTTAAATAATCGGAATCCATATTTGCAGCGTCCTGGTTAATCTCACCACCAACCATAAAAACATATGATTTAATACTATCACCAATATATGGTAATAATAATAACATTACCCCCGGATGCAGGTCATAAAGGGATCAATGGTACACACGATAGGGATGATGGGCCTCTACAATACACAAGGCATCCTATCCCACATGGCTTCCCTAACAAGGCTCTCCATGGTGTACAACAAACACCCTCCATTGTCATGATGGGACACCACTCCAGTGTCACGATGATGAAACACCTGCACACGCCTCCCTCTAAACTAGAGACACATCTAATTTCCCCCTTTGGACATGTCCTCTCTACAATCAAGCATTGGTATGATGAAGTTAGCGTATTAATGGTCAATCATAATTGGCATATGGTTTTGCGCTGGGGAGTTAAGTTCAGAAAATTCCTCCCTCCTCTTCTACTGTTTACCTTTTCTCCTCTTCGTCAACCTCCTACAAGCTCCATACCAATAAATCCACCATTTTTTTACCTTTTCTCCCTATCCTGCAATGTCACCACCTTTAGCATCCTGGCACCCTGTTTAGATCATGCCGCCCCAACAACGTGGTAGTCCTAGGAGGGGATAGGCTAATGGGGGATATAACAATCCAAGAGACACGCTCTTCAATTCTTAGTCCAACTATGATGGCTTCGATATTGAGGTGTTGAATCCCTTGTGCACCATGATGGATGATTGGGAAGACGAGATCACCATCTCTCTCAACCTCCAATCGCACCATTAACCATCACAGGAATTACTAGGTGATCAAGAACCTAATAACCTGCCTCATTCTCCTCTCTGTCCACCTCCATGTTGCTTCTCCCGCACTTCTCCCGCTTCGGAGGCTAACCCCGCCAAATCTAATGTCCCCGGTCCTTTCATCCCCCCCTACTCCTGCCGTACCCACCCCCTCCTATGCTCCTTCCATTCCTGTCTCTTCTTCTGCACCTTCTCCTATAGATATCAACCCCCTTCCCCCCCACCTTAGAGATGTTTTACCACCTCTGTAGGAAAAAATCCCCCCAGTACTGCTCTCCTGAGGAAGACCGAGCCCCTATCGATCAAACGTGACAACCCCAGTACCAAGGATGGCTCAAGCATCAGCACTACCTCAAGCAATGAGGACAACTCCAACGATAGTGTAGACGACTACAATGGCAAGAACGGGTAGTTGGGTTTCAATTTTGGGACACCCATAATTGAAGAACCCTTCACCAATATTTAATCCAGGTTTTATGTTTCAACTCCTCTTCTTTTTGATAACTCTCCTAGGCCAGTGGGCTAGGATTATCAAGCTCGGCGTGAATTTTCTTTTTAACAATCTTAAACAATTCTCTGTATAAATATTTTTTCCCTTTAAAGGGAGGGTCTTTTTTATTTCTTCAATATGCCTTTCCCTTTCAGGAATATTGGTCCTTTTTTTCTAGTTTTTCCTATCTGCAAGTTGGATACACTGTTTTGTATTTTTATCTATAACACTATTTTCTCTCAATAGAATAGATTTTGAACTTCCAAAAAAAAAGTAAAATTACAATTCATTACTTAATGGTATTATGCAGTCAACAATAATACGATGGGACCTAAGTTCCTACATTTAGATCAAACTTTCTAACTACTAGCAATAAAATCCTCCAAACTAGCCACCTGTCACACCATGGGATCCAAATCCATAGAGGTAGACTCACCAAACATTAGACAATAAAAGAAATCCAAACTTGGGGGTTGACATTTAAAGCAATGGATATATATTTAAAAAATGAGAAGGGATGTTTAAAATAGATGTTAATACACCGACCCAAAACCATATAAAATATAATGTTTTCAAGTCCAACAGTGTGGATACTATCCATTAGTGCACCTCTATAACTCTAGATCATCGTGAACATTATGATCATTAGCCCTCGCCTTACCCTAGCATGATGTCCTCGGTGAAATGCTCGACACCTGAAGGCTGTCTTAATTAATGGGATCTTGCAGTATCATGATCTTAATAAATGCATGATGATCTCACCCTGCTGCAATGTCTGGGGAAACACTTTACGAGGCTGATATCATATTCATGAACGAATCTCATTTAAGAAAAATAGTAAGTAAAATAATATAAAATTTACAAATTATAGTCTTGACTTTAGAATTACAAAAAAATTACTTCCATTGACATGAATAATACTACCTTCGTGAAAACTACATTGTCCCTTGTCGGGGACACAATAAGCTTAAAATACTGAGAAGAAAAGAATTGGAAATGAGATATTTTAGTTACAGGATATGAAAATGTTGTTTAATTTGTATGATTTTTTCAAGTTGAATGTTTAGAATTTCATGATTCCTATGTATACAAAGAATATTTTTAAAGGTTTTTATGCTTGTGATTAAATTAAAGTTTTTCTTATTTTATTTTAGTAAGTAGAAGGTGACAAAGAGCATGTTTGGGATGCATTATACTAGTGGTTTTCTTGGCAAGAACCTCTTTTTGAGGTTAGAGCTACATTTATCTTCAATTTCTAAAATATTTTTTCTTATTATTCTTTAAATATTGAATGATGGATGCTAGAGATGCATGGTTTTTAAAAAAGAATTATATATAAAAAATTATTATTGTGATTCATACATCAACAGGAGCATTGATATTATATGGAAAGTTTGAAAAAATAAAAAAATGGGGTTATATATATATA
>LPNX010875120.1:184270-269543 GCA_001517045.1 Pseudotsuga menziesii
TAGAATGGGGAAATCCACTACAACAAAAACCTATGATTAGTGTCCCTTTTACCTTCCTTTTTAGCGTCCACTATCCCTTTTAGTGTATTTTTCATCATTTTTTGGACAAAGTGGATGCTTGTCCATGGGATGGCACTTTTAATGGCGTTATTTGAGTCCCTTTTTAAAAGTTGATGCTATTTTGGATGCTAATTAGCATCCCAATTAGAGTCCTTATTAGCGTCCCAATAAACATCCCAATTAGCATCCCAATTAGCGTCCCTTTTTAAAAGTTGGCACTATTTTGGATGCTAATTATCATCCCAATTAATGTCCCAATTAGAATCCCAATTAGCATCCCCATTAGAATCCCAATTAGTGTTCCAATTAGAATCCCAATTAGCATCCCAATTAGCATCCCTTTTTAAAAGTTGGCATTATTTTGGATGCTAATTAGCATCCCAATTAACGTCCCAATTAGCATCCCAATTAGAATCCCAATTAGCGTCCCAATTAGCATCCCAATTAGCATCCCAAATATCGTCCATTTTTAAAAGTTGGAGTTATTTTGGACGATAATTAGCATCCAAAATAACATCCCAATTAACGTCCCAATTAGCGTCCACAAAAGCATCCCATATAACGCCAATAATAGCCTCCAAAAAAACGTCCTGAATAGCATGCACCATATATGAATCCAGGGTTAGTGACATGAATTGTGCCATGAATTTCGACAAGAAAAACATTCAACATAGAGAGAGGAAATGCTACACCTGGATTTGATTTTCTAAATGCTAAGTACTACCATTGAGTTGATTTTCTAAACACTAGTACCGCTGCTGAGTTTGATTCCCTTAAAATATAAGGTTTGACTATAACTGTCAACTAATATTCTACCTGAAATTTGAGGATATATGCCCCACTATTTCCATAAATCTATAGAGGATTTCTTGGAATCATGTAGCTTTCAAGTGTTCAATCTATGACCCAAATATGCTTTAACATCCTATACTTTGATATTTGTCCCTCCTTTGTCCCTCCTTTGAATACCACATGTTAAATGACTGCATGGAAATGCTCAATTTGATGCCCTTGAATATGGGGTTGATATTTATTGTTGATCTTCAAAATATGGGATTTGAATGCTGGTAATGTGGACCTGCTACTTTGATGGATGGAAGATTCGACACCATAGAGTCCCAATGATATTTCCTTCTACAAACATCTGTAAATCCCCATTGCTAATATTACTCTTGATTACTAGATATTTTGTAATATACTCTGTCACTTGTTCACAGTATTACATTTCTCAATATGCCACAAATTTTAAGAGCCACTACTATGACAAAGGAATTTGCCTTGCTTAGATCATTACTAAGAGCTGGTAGAGAATTCAACATTCCAACACACAGGTATTGATAGGATAAATATGCATGTGGAAAAATATCAAATGTATTTTTGATAACCATTCAACAAGGAATCGATGCCAATAGGATGGTTTCATATGTGAGAAGTATAACTCTTGCATATTCCTTAACTGTTAGAAAAGTCCATTTCAAAGCTCCTCCTTCAGGTGTAGGATGCAAGAAATTCAACTCTATATTTTCACCTTCAAGTCTTATTTGGCCTCCAATGAACATAAGGTCATTTTTACAGGTCTAAAATACAAGAACCAAACCCTTTATTGAGCTTGCCATTACAGACAATTTTCCCAATATATTCCAAATATGGTATCCTTGTTATATTTCTTGACTTCATTTTGCTAGTGCTTGATTGCATAAAACTTGATTATTTATCATTACAACCAAGTATGTTGTTGGTTCACTGATTTTGTCAAGCAATTATACTATGCTGCATGTAGAATGCACTTTACTGCTAAAGGGAACCATTTGAGACAACCATAACTTGACAAGAAAATTTTTAAATATCATTGTGCATATATATATATTCATATTCTAGTTCAGTGTAGAGATCTTCAACAAAATATGGTCATTTCCACACATATCATGATGACAAAGTGTATGCACAGAGCTAGAACACGTGTAGATGTTGAAGTGTGTGGGGGGGGTGTTGGGACATGATTGTGGGTACTGGAATGTGCATATTAACCTCGAATGTGTGCACATAGGGTCTAAAATTGTGACATCCTGTGACATGGAGTCACACGTAAACAACAAGTATAGACTTGGGCACAAAATTGGAAGTGGTTCTTTTGATGAGATATACTTAGGCTATTTTGGTTTGAAATTTTAAGGATTTGGACCATTTTGGCTTACGTTGGGGCCACAAGCTGCAAGGTGTATAAGAAAAGGACTAATTTGAAGGGGGCTCAACTATGTTCTGCCATAAAAATGAAAAACCTCAATGAAAACAATACCAAAGAAAACCTCAATGAAAACAATACCACTATTGTTTTTACATAAATTTTGAACTGATATTCAATAATAAAAGTTTATCTTTAAATGGATAGATATGCAGTTGAAGAGAATTATCCATTTCAGTAGTTGACCAGAATTATGTTTCTTAATGCAGCCTGTAATAGAAATCCCCTGGCTGTAGATGGAGTTTTGTTTTTAACTTTTGGTTTTTCAACCAGATTTGGAACATAAGTTTATATATATGTTGAAGTTGAACACATATACACCTGGTTCTTAGTAGATTTCATTTCTAATAGCTAATTGTTAAAATGTATTTCAGCTACATTTCTTACCTACCGAGTTTTTTTTTTGATAGCAGCTATGGACATACATAAACAAGAACATTTTACTGGAATATAGGATCTAGTTTCCGTGTTGACCCATAAGGGGCAGAGTTTAATTTTCAGGTAATTTTATGTTTTTTATTTAGGCAAATCGAACGAGCATTTTACCCTTGTTTACCCATCTTCTTCTTAGGTCATCGAGAAGCATAATGGCCATGCGTGTTGCAGTTGAAGCTCTTGGTATAGCTCGAATCCTTATTCTGCTAGCTAGGGGCCTTGAATATTCTTTCTTCTTATAACCCTCCTCAGATTCCTTCTTTCCTCCCTCCATCACCTTCTCAATGAGGGATAAGTCTGAAACATCCTCATAACTGATGGAAACTTTTTGTAGTCTCATCTCCTCTCCAATAAAAGTATTTGATTACTGCTTAAATTCAAGAAAATGTTCACAACCATTGATTACTTGAACAAGGTTGTCCTCTAATGGACTAAACTATTCATAGAAACCAAAACTAGATCATTATCCTCAACTGTGTTTCCAACTGTTGCAATTTGGTCTTTCATCTTTGCTTTTTAATGAGATTGCTTGCTAATGTTTTGCTTGTATGGGAAGAGGTGAGCTTGTTCTTCAAGAGCATCTTCTTAGATATATTCACACTCTGGAACAATGTTTCCAAGGCATCATACATGTCTTTGGTTGTGTTTTCCCTGACTATACAAGGGATCAAGAGATCCTTCACTGAATCCAACAGGATTCACTTTGCGGTTACTACCTTGTTGTGTTTTTCTAGATATTTAGGTTTGTAGGTGGTGAAACCATGTTCTCTACAAGGTACCACAAGTCTACCATTTTTGGGAGGTTTTACAATCTCAATTTCCACAACACAAATTTGAAGAGGCTCCCTCCAACAAGTGGCGTTCACATGCTAGGAATGGCTATTCTTTCCACTGCTTTGTTGCTGCATCAAAAATATGATTTCCTACCCCACAAACCTTCTAAGGTCCACATGCCAATCACTGCATAATTGTGCTTCGATCACTAAAGCTTGGACATTAGAGGAAATTTGGGGTCTAAAATGGGCCTTATAAGAAAAAGTGCCAACAATAAGTTCTTATGAGTTGGAATTCAAGAACCAATAGAATTCCAATAAAATGAGTCAACCATAATGGTTGAATTGACATATTTGTCATAAAAAAAACTACTTTTTTTGTTCGTATTTTCGACATATCTCCCTGTGTTTTCACTCAAATTTTGATTGCGAGATATTGTTGGATGTGGAATTTGATTCTGCATCCAACAATTACCCACACGACATACTTTTGATGGACCCTGCTACCTAAAAAACAAGAAATACTAGAAAAAACGTGATGGTGATGTCATCATCACATTTTTCTGGTATTTCTTATTTTTGGGGTAGCGGGGTCCACTAAAAGTATGCAGTGTTGGTAATCACTGGATGCAGAATAAAATTCCGCATCCAATGAGCTCTCCCAATCGAAATTTGAGTAAAAACATAGGAAGCTATGTCGAAAATACGAACACAAAAGTGGTTTTTTTCTTTTTTCCTCCAAAATTAATAAATATTATTTTATTATTTTCCTTAGGAGGCCCATTTTAGACCTCAAAATTCCTCTAATGCATACTTGCCACTGCAATCCTCTGACACTTCTCTACTCTAGACAGTGTGTTCCTCTCCATATATGGAATCTGGGAAATTTCAGAAACTGTACTCTAGTACCATGATAAAAATTTTAAACCATGGTCAGTAGACTTTGTACTAAAAGAATTCATAAACTACTAGATAGTTGAAACCTTAAATCCATTCAAATCATTTTCTTCTAATAATGATTAAATTTACAAAAAAATACTGTAGAAAAATTATAATGGAAACTAACATGTCTGTCCTGACTCCTAAATCACATCATTTTTACTCGCTCTTAAAAGACAAAAAAATCTTAGTAGATGGACTGTCAAAATATTTTACTGCTTTCATATTGTTCAATCTAAAATCTGCTACAGGAAAACCACAGGAAACTAATTCACTATTTGTTGCTCCAAAATGAATGGATAAACCTATACCCTTGCCTTCTCTTTTATACACTGAGAAGAAGAGTAGGTATATGCACAATAGCACCTCAACTGAAGATGATATGAGGCATTCAAGCATGCACCCTACCTACTAGACCGCATGTGCCTAACTGAATTTAGACTTGAGCTAGAAATTAGAAAACTGCTTAGTATTCTAACACATGTAATTTCATGTGTCCTATTTTACTTAACTGAGAAATGACATGCAAGCTGCTATGAATAGATTACTAAATATATAAGAGCAATCCACTCTTATAACACTGATTACTCCCTCATAATTAATGTGCCCAAGTGCTGAAGAAGAAATGTATTCTCACTATCCTTTTAAAGTGCCCAGATCTATTCACTAGTGTGTCCCACTGCCCAGTCTTGCAGAAGACTATTCGAGGTACAATCTAACACCAAGTCCTCATTCATCCATCAACCAAATTATTGATCCAACAAACTACTGAGAAGGAGTATCTCATATGTTTGTCTCCTCAAGGTCCTTTCAGCACCAATACTAAATAAAGAAGATCTTTCATTACAATGCTCATATAAGGAATACAAATTTCCCCTTATTTCACAATGCTTATATAAGGGAGCTAACTATTCAGTCTTGACTGTGCCCATCACATGGGGCTGATCATGGTGGTTAACACAAGCTGCCATGGGCCAAACAAATATAAAAATATCATGGTCATTAAGAGTTTGTTTAGTTTTCATATAATGTTATTTGTGTACTAAATGGTTAATGCTATCTACTATGGATGACATTTCTAACCTTTCAATAATGTAGTATTTATTTACAAGTAACACTCTAATATATGCTTTTATATTTTATTCTACTATATTGGCATTAGGCGTGCATTATAATAAATATAACATATATTATATATGGAATACCATTTGGATTTTTTGGGTAGGTGTGCTCATGGATTTGCAGCTTTCAATCCTTGCTTCACTTTGCACTCCGCAACATTGGTTTGTTGAATACCTTTATGTTTGGTTTAAAATTTATGGTTGATACTTAATATAAATTTCCATGTACCAACATGCATTGCATGGAATGATATACACAGGGTGTAGTGAAATGTATTTTAACATGCCAGAGTTATGGTTGCAAATTATAATTTCATTCGTTTTGTGTTTATTTTTCTTCACAAGAACAATTAGATTTTATATTAAAGAAAATTGCACCCAAGTTGTGTAGTGTTGTAATACAAAAGGAGTAATTGTTGTAGATAAGATAAGATAATTTTATTAATGTTCGACAAGTGACCACTAAAGTAGGTCAAATAGACTGTTGGTTACAATGATGTCAATACAAAGTGGGAGCTCTAAAGCATCTCCTATAATAAATAATATTCAGAAAGAAAAAATGAAAATGAACTAAATCTTGCAGAGATAATCGGTAGGCTCCAAAGTGGGAAGCCCCTCGGGGATAAAGATGAACAATACAAGCAGATCCAAGTTATGGATCTAGAAATGGTATGGAAATTACATGCAACATGTGCATATCGCATTTGTTGAATTAATGGATATTTCATTTTTTCCCTTATAAAAAATAATCCTCGATCCTGCTTCTTTTTTTATTTCTTTCTTTTTTAAATCAACCCACCCCATTGGAAAGGTTCTACAATATATTTTTTTCTTTCTTCTTTTTAATCTCAATCCACCCACTCAACCCACTTTAAAGGAAAAGGTTCTTCCACAATCCTCTTTTTTTTTTTCTTCCACATTTAATTTCTTCCACGGGAAATAGCTGAATATTGGACAAACACATCTTTCTCTTGACGTTTGTGAAATTGGTAGGCATTGTTGAAGTTCTTTATCCCAAACAAATAGTATGATGCAATTACACATTATAGGAGGTATGCATAGTGAAAGGATGTCTTTCCTTGCTATACTATAGTTACCAACCAATCCCAAGTGTTCACTCTTTCACCAACTAGTGATTCACTTATTCTTTGTAACTGGTTATCATTTTTGTGAAGATTCCAACTCTGAGATAAATGATATCAGACCTTATCTTCCAAATATTATTGTGGTGAATGTCTTTTAAATATCCAATTCTTTCATTATATATACGGTGGATCTTTCTCTTGAGGTTTGTGAAATTGGTAAACATTGTTGAAGTTCTTTATCCCAGTTTGAAGCAAATACACATTATATGAGGCCTGTATAGTGAATGGGTGTTTTTCCTTTCCATACTATAGTTACCAGCCAATACCCAATGCTCACTCTTTCACCAACCAGTGATCCATGTTTTCTCTGTAAGTGGTTATCATTTTTGTAAAGATTCTAGCTCTGAAATAAGTTATATCAGGCTTTATTTTGCCAAATATTATTGTGGTGAATGTATTTTAAATATTTCAGTATATATATGGGGGATATTACTCTTGATAATTGGTAAGAATTGTTGAAGTTCTTTATTTCAGACAAACAGTCTGAAGAAAATACACATTATAAGATGTTTGTACAGTGGAAGGGTGTTTTCCGCCCCATACAATAGTTACCAACCAATACCAAGTGTTCACTCTTTCACCAATTAGTGATATACGTATTCTCTGTAAGTAGTTATCATTTTTGTGAAGATTCCAGCTGTGAGATAAATTATATCAGACCTTATTTTGCCAAATATTATTGTGGTGAATGGATTTTAAATCTGCAGTACTTTCATTATATATATGATGGATGTTTCTCTTGAGGTTTGTGAAATTGGTAAACATTGTTGAAGTTATTTATCCCAGTTTGAAGCAAATACACATTATAGGAGGTCTGTACAGTTTGAAGTGTGTTTTTTGATATATTTTTATCTCATAACTTGGGAACACTATCCACAAGTTCTCGATCAAGGAACTTGTACTTGTGCAAGGTATCCAAATGCTCTGGGCTGCTGGTATATCTGAATTTTTTTGAGTCTCCATCCTCAAAACATATTTGGTTTTGATTTTCTTTCTCACCTTAGAAAGAGAATGACATTATTTTTCTACATCCCACTCCAGATAAACTAGACCAGAAGCTTTCTTTTCGTATTCTAAATCCAAACAGGGATGTAGACAAGCAAGTGTCAATACATGTTAAATATAGTGCACATGTAAAAGCTCATGGCCACAAGTTATGAGATAGAAATATATCAAAAAACACCCTTTCACTGTATAGACCTCCTATAATGTGTATTTGAGAAGTCACGATACATGTTGTCGTGAATTCTCCTTATACAATGATGATAAAATTGTATGGAACACACATGACAATATACCTTGAGAGAGAAAAGATTAATGTCCTTAGTCTTGTCAGTCCTGTGGGTAAAAGGGGTTGTTTCCCCACCTTTATTGTACACCTTGGTCTTATGGGTATGGGGGTTGCCTTACCACCTTGTTTTGACGCTTAGTAGACTTATGGTCCTTTTGGTCCTAGCACCCTTGTTGTATGTGGTACCATGAGAACCTTTGGTATGATGACTTAACCTTTTTTTTATTTTATATGACCACTTGACTGTTAGTACCCTATCCTAAGTCAACTTAACATTATTTTATGTTATGTTTGGTAACAAGCCTAAAATATAGGGGTTTGTGGATTAACCTTTCTAGAAGGCTTGTTAAGATTATAAATTCAAGTCTTGAATTTCATTTTAGAGAGTGCGTTCACAAGAGAAATTTGAAGATATGATCTTTCACCTGTATAGGATTTGCTGATGCTAATAGATTGATGTCTAGGGTTTTGTTTCTATCTCTGAGCTGCCACCACCTCTCCTCTCAGCCTACTGGTGTTTTTGTCTTCCTGTTCAAGTTGTTGTTGTTATGAATAAGTCGTGTAAATCTTCTCAACTTGTTAAGGGTTTCCTTGACGTGTGTTGATATTCCTTGAGATTTGCATAATCTTTTGTAGGATGCTAATTTTGATAGAATCCCTTCTTAGGGAGGCCATGACTAATAGACACCTTTCTGTTAAGGGTTGTGACTAATAGAATCCCCTTAGGGTTGGGACGTGACTGATATAATCCCCTTAGATTTGAACTATGATTGAGTTGCTAGTTGGGCCATGACTGTGTGGAACCCTTCTTGAGTTGGGTCATGACTAGGGAAAACCCTTCTTGGGTAGGCCATGACTGTTTGAACTTACCCTAACTAAACCATAGAATGTTGATGCTTTCTCTAACGGGTCGTGACTATTGATGAATTTTTTGAGCCCCCTTGGACATGTCGTGACTTTTTTGTGACTTCTTAGGTTGGGTTGTGATCACTGCTACTTGCCTAGACTTAGGATGTGACCCTTCTGTTGTTTGTTAGAGAAAATCATGACCCTTGGGACTTGGAATTGTTCATACTTGAGCTATGACTCTTGGATTCCACCTGTGTTGGGCTGTGACAATAGTGTGTGCTCATTGAACTTGAGTTGTGACCTTTATGTTGTATTTGTACATAACTATGATTCTTGTGGGTTGTTAGGACTCTGACTTGACCTTGCTGGGTTGCTAGGATCTCAGCTGTGACTTTTTTTAATCTTCTTGAACTGGTTGTGATCCTACTGGTGCCTAACAGTGTTTGGGGCTGGGTATCACTGTTGGGGTTTTCACACTTGGTGACTGAGTCATATTGACTTCTACTATATGTGCCTAAACTTATTCCTAACCTTTAATCTCTCAATGTATGTCAACTATTTCATTGTTTATCTTGTCCTTTTAGTGACAAGATTTGATCCTAAAAGTATCTGAGTATAAGGCTGATTCAAACTAGATATGAACTGGCATTGTTATTTATTAGTTGTCAGCCATTAGTTCATTTTTTGTACTATATTATTGTTTATGTTCTGTACATTGCATTTGATTAAGAGTATCTCAAGGAGCAACTTTAACACAATGACCATCGGAGTGTTAAAGTTAAAAGAGATGAAAGTTATGTTTTGTAAATTTATCTTGCCTTGCTACAGTTGTACCAATTTTAGGGCTGAGTATCACTGTTGGGGTTTTCACACTTGGTGACTTATTCATATTGACTGCTATTGTATGTGGGGATGAATATCACTATTGTGGTTTTCACACTTGGTGACTGAGACATATTGACTACTACCCCAGATTTCCATAATGACTACTACCCCATATTGATCTACCCCATCCAGATCAGTTTCTCATTGAGCAATATGTAATTTTTAAAATTTTTGGTTGTTGAACATCTGCTAGATTATAAATTGTTTTTCTTGGATTCAAACTTTAGAATTCATACATTAAGGACATATATAATGTAATGTGTCTATGATTGCAGAGAATTATAGGGTTGTAGCATAGAGTAATATTGAAAGTACTTCAGATCCGTCCCATTTGGATTATATTTACTGAACACTTTGAAGTGGGCGACCAATAAATCGTTTTAGTACCTGGGTTGATGATAGTTAGCAACTTAGAGGAATGAGTGGCACTATGAAAGAATTAGGAATTGAGGATAATTTTGTTTCTTAGTTATAGAGGGCTCAACTAGTTGATGACACAAAATCAGGTTAGGCCCATGATACCACCAGATCACAGGAAAAATGTGATGCTACTGCCTCGCAAGCTACATATGTTGGTACTATAATGATAGAAACTTTACAATCATAGGATAATGATATATAGAGAACCAAGGAATGTAATCAATCCCATGTTGAAGATAATACAATTTATCATCCTTTTTTGACCATTAGATACTCAAATTTGTGTATTAATCTTTTTTCCCATTATAGAGGACTCTGAAAGTTAGGTTCCCAAATTCTTAAAGGGTTCTAGCTCAATGGAAGAGTTCCTACCTTACAAGCAGGAGGTTGGTGGTTCAATTCCTCCATGCCCTAATGATACTATAATATCGGTTAAAAACAACTAAATTAGTAAGAAAAAAAGTAAGAGATAGGTGACCAAACAAAATGACCAAAACTTGTATATAAAATTACTAACAATGACTAAATTAGTGACCAAAACATGAGAGATGCGAAACTAGGCATTAAAAAGGATGCAACACATGGCGCTAATGATGAAGCCAAACATGGCATTGATATAGTAGAAAAATAAGACGTTAATTTGGATGCAAAAGATGGCACTACATAGGAAGCAAAATATGGTGCAACAATAGAAGAAATATTTGGCATAATTTTGGTAGCAGAACACGATGCAAAAAAGGAAGCAAAGATTGATGCAAATTTGGAAGCGAAAATTGGCACATATTTGGAAGTAAAACATGGTGCAAAATGGGATACTAAAGTGTTAGAAAAAATGGATGCAATATTGGATGCTAACATGGTGCTATTAAGGATGCAAATATGGTGCTAACGAGGATGTCATTTAAGAAGCAAAAGCAGATACTCGCTAGGAAGCAAAATATGACGTTATTTAGGAAGCAAAGTTGGACGCTATTCTGGAAGCAAACCTCGACATTGTTTAGGAATCAAAGTTGGATGCTATTCTAGAAGCAAACCTCGACGTTGTTTAGGAAGCAAAGTTGGACGCTATTCTAGAAGTAAAAAAAGATACGCTATTTTGGATGCCATAAAGGATGCTATTTAGGAAGCAAAAAAAGGCATTTTTTGAGATGCTTTAAGTTTTGTCCACGACGCGTCCCATTTAGCATCTAGTTTTACCACTAAATGTAAAAACAAATTATCTCACCATATCATTTGGTTCATATTCCTCTTCCTGAAAGAATTTTTCCACTGGAAGGATGAGTTGGATAGGGAAAATGGCCTCAGTTCCATAAACTAGCTTGAATGGACAAGTCCCTATGGATATTTTGTTTGTTACCCTATCAACCCATAAAGCAAGCTTAAGCTTTGAATCCCAGCTTTTCTGATTTGTCTCTAGCAATTTCCTGATGATCCTAACTAAGCTTTTGTTGGATGACTCAGCCAGGCCATTTCCTTGGGGATAATAGGATGTGGAGTGCACCATTTGAATACCCATTGATTCACACATTTTAACTAATGCCCCAGCCTTGAAAGCTGGTGCATTATCAGTTACTAACCTTACTGGGCAGCCAAACCTACTAAATATATTCTCATATAAAAATCTCATGATGACTTGATGAGTGCCATTCTTGGTGGGTACTGCTTCTATCCATTTGGTAAAGTAGTCAGGGGCTACTAAGATCCATTTATGCTGTCCACTGGAAGATGGATTTATTTCACCTATGAAATCTAGACCCCATTGCTGAAAAGGCCCATTCACCACACTAGGCCTAAGGGGCAATGACTTGAGTTGCTGCTTCCCTATAAATCTTTGGCATTGGTCACAGGCCCTTACAAAAGTGCATACATCAGCAAAGAGGACTGGCCAATAGTATCTTTCTCTTAAGATCTTGTGGGTTGTGGTTTTCCAGTAGTGGTGGCCCCCACATGTGCTGGAATGAAAATGATGCATGACCTGCTCTGCTTCCTCTTTATCTAGACACCTTAGAAAAATTCCAGACTGATCTCGCCGGTACAACAGTTTGTCAATTATGAAAAACTTAATAGATTTCAGCTTAAGAGATCGTGCTTGGTTAGGTGTGAGATCAAGAGAAACTTCTAATTTTTGTAAAAATTGAATGCTACCTTAGTACCACTCACATGAAGATACGTTTTTAGCTACTGATGGAATGTCATTCTGATCTTGATTTAATTCTATTTCTGTTGCTACCATAGTCTACACCTTTGATGATTTGACACATGTGAAATTTATTCCCATCAGTTCACAGTTTTCTTTGGCCATGAGTTTTTCCAGACCTAGTCCCTTTACCAGCTTGGTGGGTTTCACCTTTATATCAAACTCAATGAGTTTGGCAATCCACTTAGCTCTCTTCCCATCAATGTCAAGATGAGTCAAAACATCCTTCACAGTAGCGGAAGGGACATATGCAATGACCTTTGCATGGAGAATGTAGATTCTGAAAGTCTTCAAAGATTTTATTAGAGCATAAGCCTACTTCTCAATTGGGTCATACTTCAGCTCAGCATCTCTCAAGGTTTTGCTAAAGAATGCAATTGGATGATCAAGACCCTCATCATTCTTTTGTAATAGTACAGCTGCCACTGTGTCATAAGATGCAAAAGAGAAAGTGTAAAAACCCTTGGTGTAGTCGGGACTAATTAGGGTTGGGGCCTCCATGATAGCTTTCTTAATGTCTTCAAAAGAGTTTCTTTCCTAGTCAGTCCACTTTATTTATGCATCCTTTTTTAGCATGACTGTTATGTGCTTTACCAGCTCGGAGAAATTAGGAATGAACCTCCTGACAGTTTTTCTTGCCTAAAAAGGACTGAATGTCTCTTTTTGACCTTGGTATTGACAACTTTTGGATTGCTTCCACCCTTACCAGATCAATATTTACACCTTCAGCTAAGACTATGTGGCCTAGGAGCTTTCCTTCATTGAGTGCAAACTGGGACTTCTTGGGGTTCAGTGATATTCCATACCTTGTGCACTTTAGAAATACCTTCCTTAAATGTTGCAAGTGGTCATGATGGCTGTGAGAGTAAACTGTTAGTTCATCCAAATATATCAGCACAAACTTATCTTTTAGCCCTACAAAAGCTAGGTCCATGGCTCTCTGAAAAGTATCCCCAACATTCATTAGCCCAAATGGAATTTTAGCATACATGAAGGTGCCCCATGGTGTGGTAAAGGCAGTCTTCTCTTGGTCATCCAGGTGCAGAGCAACTTGGTTGTATCCAGAGAATCCATCAAGGAAGGACATAACCCTAGCTCTTGAGACTTTCTCCAGCAGGTGTTCCATCTTGGGCAGTGGATAGTTGTCTTTCTTGGAACACTTGTTCAGGTTTCTAAAATCCACACACAACCTGATTTCTCCATTTTTCTTTCTTAGCACTACTAGGTTTGCAATCCACTTCGAATACCTGAGGGGGATTATGATCTTGGCTTTGAGGAGCTTGTGGATCTCTTTTTCAATCACTGGTAATAGGAGAGGGCTGATGGGTCTCAGCTTCTGTTTGAAAGGAATGGTGTCCTTCTCCAAAGGAATCCTGTGTTGGATGATGTTTGTTTCATACGTTTTTAGGTCACTATACTCCCATGCAAAAACATCAGCAAACTCTTTTATCAAGCTGCAAAATTTAGACCTCTGACCAGCAGTCATCCCAGTGGACAGATTTATCAGTTTTGGATGGCTTTGGCTTCCTATGTTTTACTCTTGGATAGCATGATCTAGCTGATTTTTGGCAGGCTTGAAGGGGATGTCATTGTGATCAAACAACTCTTCCAGTAGTACTATACCTCAGGGTATGTAGTTGCTGGCAAGTGGACGATTTTTTGATCAGCCACTTTATCTTTTAACTTGAGCTGTTTGGATTCCTCCATGTTTAGGTTTTCTTGGTCTATTTGTATTTCAAAGAATTCATCTACTAACTGAAGGAATTTACTAAGCTTATCATCATTCTCAAACACCCTCCAAAATTTTACATTATCTGGCAGAGAGGGTCTGTACTTGACCTCAACATCATAGTTGAGCTTAGGGGGTAAAGGAGGAACAAACAGACTTGTAGAGACAGCCAGGGAATCGGCCAGGTGATTCAAATCCCTAGGAATATATGACAGTTCAAAAAACATAAAGGAGTCTCTGAGTTTCCATACCTCATCCCTGTAGTCCTTCATTGTAATAGTTTTTATCTCAAAAGTATTGTTGACATGTTGTATGATGAGGTCTGCATCTCCAAAAATATTCATGCACATGACCCCCATCTCCTTGGAAGCTTTAACTCCTAGCAGCAAGGATTCATATTCTGCTATGTTGTTAGTGGTTTTAAAATCAAGCTTATAAGATAGGTGGATGTTTTCCTTAGATGGGGAGATCAATACTACACCTGCACCTGCTGAGCTTTGAGTGCTAGCCCCATCAAAATACATGGTCCAGATTGTTGTGGTTACTTATTCGGGATGCTAACAGGTGGTCTTAGGGAGCTAGACTGCTATGTTGTTAGTGGTTTTAAAATCAAGCTTATAAGACAGGTGGATGTTTTCATTAGATGGGGAGATCAATACTACACCTGCACCTGCTGAGCTTTGAGTGCTAGCCCCATCAAAATACATGGTCTAGATTGTTGTGGTTACTTCTTCGGGATGCTGATAGGTGGTCTTAGTGAGCTGGGCTGAGAATCATCTATTTGCAAAATGAAAGACCCAAAATCAGTGTCCCACTGCATAGATGGGGTGATTCACTGAGTTGATCTCCTTGCTTATAATGTATGCTAGCTGATTTTCCCTATAAAACCTCTTAGTCTCTCCTCCAAACATGGGCATGGTGGCATATGCGAGATCCATCTGAAGGGTGCCACCTAGTCTTTTGCTCCATGACCGAGATAGCAAGAGGCCAAATTTTGGAGGGATATCAACCACTACAATGTCCATCATGATTCTTTTCGAAGGTAGCTGAGTTAGGTTCACAACAAGGTATTTGTTGAGGCCCAAGCACTTGACCTTCCTAGAGTCAAAGGAGAATAAATCATGGTATGGCTTGGTGATGCTGAGGCCAAGCTCATTCATCACAACCTTTGGCATTAGGTTATGAGAGGCTCCTGAATCTAGCAGACAGTTATGAAGGATTTTATCATGGATATTCAAGGATATGTAGAATTGTGGGCATGAGTCCTTTAGGTCTTCGATCATGGGGCCCAAGGTTGCAACAGGATTGTCATCTTACAGGTTCACAAATTCAGTGTCAATGTGCTCCTTGGGATGAAGGGAATTCAGAATGGAGGACATGAACGCATCATTCTTCATTAGCTCAATTAAAGGGAAAGGGATTTTCAATTTTTGAATTTCAGACTCAAGGTTGAAAGAATAATGCGGCCTATCTGGAAACTTACCTCGTGAGCTATAGGTTTGATTTGGACTTGATCAGGTTTGGCTGAAGGTGCTGGTTTTTACAATGCTTTGGATGTGACAGCCACCTTCTTTGGTAAAACAACAACCTTTCTAGCTGGTGCAGCAGGCTGCTTGGAAGGTACAACATTCTTCTTGAGAGGAGCAACCAGCCTAGACCTCAGATTGTAACCTCCCTAACCATCATCCTGATAGATAGACTCTTCAGTGATCTACTCATCAATTAGGGCTTTCTCATATTCTGCCTGTGTTAGAAAAGAACAGTCCACCTCATCCTCCATGCAGTGGATATTGTCTTCAACTTCTCCTTCTTCTCCAATGAATTCTAGCCCTTCTTCTAATACAACATTTTGAAATGGAGCTCTTATCCTCTGATCTTCCCCTTGATTCCTCTCCCTTCTAAGAATCTGAACTGGGGGGTTACCTCTTCTATAAGGAGCAAAATTAAGGTTTCGAGGAGCAAAGTCACTTGGCCCTTTACCCCTCACAGGCAGATGTCCTTGGTCCTTCAATTTAGACATTTCATTAGTCAGTTTATCTAACAGTTTGGTCCTTTTTTCAATATTGTTCTCTGATGCAAAAGCCCCACTAGGGTCTACTGGCTACTTCTTCCTGTTTATATTCCCTTTGACCTTCTGAGATGCCAGAATGTTTGACTCTACCTCTAGGGCATCATCCTTCATGAGTGATAAGGATGTAGACCTCCTTTCTCTGAGAAGTAGGTAGAAGTTAGAGTCAAAGGCATTTGCGTAAGTTGTCCTAGCTGAGGTATCAGTGGGCTTAATTTCAGTAGGGATCTTGCTGTACATATTGTTGAATCTCTTGGTAAAGTTGGAGACAGACTCCCCATTTTCTCTTTTCAGGTTTCTAAATTCTAAGATATAGTAGATTTGGTCTCTCCTTTCTCCCCAATGCTTTAGGAAAATATCATCTAGGGATTCTATGCCTACCATTGATCCAGTAGGAAGTTCCTTAAACCACTTCCTAGCCTGGCCATCCAGGCTTTGCACAAAAACCCTAGTCCATACATATTCTTGCTCTATGTTAATATTTTCAGCATAGATGTAAATTTCCTCTAGACGTTCTTCAGCAGTGAAATCCCCTTCCCCTGTAAACTTAGGCATATACTTGAGATAATCCCCAGTAGGCATCGATGAGAGGGGATTTGGAAAAATTAGGGGTGCATACCTAGCTACCAGGATCCTTTCCAGCTTGGTCAATTGAGGGGCAACCATATTGGAAATGGGTATGGATAGGGTTGAGGAAGGCAGCACTGATGGAGATACTTGCTGAGAAGGTGGTGGTATACTGATCCCAGTGGAGTCACCAGGGATTGGATATTCACAAGCAACAGTGCTTGAAGATGCCCAAACCCTAGATTTTTCTGATGTATCTAAAAATTCCTGAGAATTAAGAATTTTAGCAAAATAAATAATAACAAAAATATTTCTTGAAATACCTAATGTAGCTTTTTGTGAAGCACTGCTAGTCTGTCTTAGTAAAGCCCTAACTCTTCTCAAAATTTCTTCTGGATCTGAAACTGGTGTTGCTCGTGGCCCCTTAGGGTTTGCTCTGGTACTTGGTCTTCTTGAAGCCACCTTATATCAATGGAGTTTCCAGATAGATGATTACAACCATAATAGTGTCCAAGCTTTGTCTATCATCGAAGCATGGATCTATGTCATCTCCCAGGGAAGCTGAGCTTCAGTCTCCTCTCCCCGGCAACCGTGTCAATTTATTATCACTCTAGGAAGCTCCTCTAGGTTGTAGCTCAAGGATGCCTGGTAACTTACAATTTTTTAAGGGTTTTCTAATATGGAGCAAGTCAGTTTACCTATATAACCTTTTTAACTCTCAAGGCATGCATAAAACTCACTCATTTACAAGGCTTTTAGTTACAATTGCTCATAAGTTGACAATAAGGTGCAGGGATGAAGAACTCATCAGTATGGAAGATTTACATACAAAACACATGCATATAAATGGCTAAATCATGATAAATATGGCACTTATAAATCGAATTGCACTAACAAACCAATAGGATGACAACTATCAACTTTTTAATCAATCTGAAAATGACCTAAATACACATTCAAGCATAAGTGTAGCAAAAAAAGAGATGATGGCTGAACAAATCATAACAAAAGAGATTATATTAATGAATAAGTAGAATGAGAAGCATGAAAGCATTATAGGCTTATAAATCCCTGAAGTTGAACCTTTATTATAAAATCAATCTTAGGATTTATAACCTTTTTACAAAAAATACAAATCCTAAAACTTCGATCTGTTTTTACAAAAATACCCAAAAGTGACAGTTTTTCCAAATTAGGGTTTCAAACCCTACCTAACTATTTGTACAACTATGATGAGGATTTAGTTCACTAACTGAACATTAAATAACTGAAGTAGTTGTTGTTGATCACTGCTGTTGGTCCACTGTCAGTTAACCCACTGATTTCTCCTTGAAAATTAGGGTTGATGACTTTATGGCGTTGTTTTGTCATAATAGATCTAAACAGACCCTTTCTGATAATTCTATGAGCACCTTTTATCTTTAACTTACGTCCCTGAGCTATCTGTAGTCACCAAAATCCAGTTCTGTCTGTCAAAAACTCACTTTTAAACCTCTGTCCTCTTTCGGTGGTTAAGCGGCCAGTCTATCAAATTTTTTAACTGCCGAAAAGAGGAAATTTCGGCAGCTAACGGACTGCTCTAGCGCCTGCTTAACCACCAAAATCCCTGTTTCACAAAATATAGCATTCGGTGGTTATTTGATGACCCTTGGGACAAGTGGAGAGAAACTGAAGGTTGGTGGTCAGATCCGTTTTGGCTACCTACATAACGACCCTTTTCACTCATTTCACACACAATCACACGGCTCCAGATCTTTTTCGGTGGGTAATCATGCTCTAAAATGATCTTTTGTCTTGCTGACGAGGTTGTATGTGACAGTTCCCAACCATTTCCCTATTTTGTCCTTTTCGGTGGTTTAAGATCCTTCGCGATTTTGTCAACTAGCCGCCGTAAAGCTAGATTTTGGCAGCTAATTAAACGTTATCTTTATTTCCTAAGACGCCGGAACCCCTACCCCATCGTCGTGGTGAATTTCTACTTTTGGCAGATAGGAACTTTGAAAAACCCTTTTTAACTGCCGCACAAACAACTAAAAACCCCTCAACGATCGAAAGCTCTAAACACTAAGGATCGAAACTTTAAACCTGAACGCTGCCGTAGTGTCGGTGATTCAAACCACTAACGTTGCAACAGTTAAGCATCGGAGGTCAGGAAGACTAACCACTAAAACATCGAAACCTTAAACCACTAATGCATCAGAGCTTCAAACCACAAGACTCTTCGTAGTGTCGGCGACATAAAGGACAAGCTCTCCGAAATGTCGGCGTTGTAGAGGACTAAACCTCCGACCACTGTCAAAAAATGTTCCAATGGCAGTCAAAAGATTTAGAAATAAAACAAAAAGGACGTAAAAGCCATGGTTCAAAGAAATTCAGTGGCTAATGAGATGTTCTGAGCGTCGCCTAAGCCACCAAATGTACCTTTCTTGGTGCTGCTTGCCACTCACTTTCGACGGTTTAAACCCCTTTTATCTTTGTTTCTAGTATGCTGAAAGAACCCCTTTTCGGTCGCTAATGAGTTTATGTAGTCTCGATGTAGTCTCGCATAAGCCACTGAAAGTGTTGCTTTGACTCTGCTTGCTCAGACCGCTTTCGCTGGTTTTCCTTTGGCCCACGTTCAACTGTTTAGCTGCCGAAACATAGCTTTTCGGTGGCTAATGAGCTATGATAGTCCTCCTAAGCCACCAAAATGTACAACTTGTGAAATTTTCATCCAAATAAAAAACATAGGCTTTCAAACTGTCAGTGATACCCATATCCTTCATTGCATGAGTTAAATTCTTCATACTATCAAAATAAATTATCTTGGGAGATAACAGTACCCTTTAGGTACCTCAGAATATGCTTTGTAGCAATCAAGTGAACATGTCTCGGATCTGTTAGGAGCTGGCTCAAGGTGTTCACAGCAAAGCAAATATCTAGTCTTGTGTTCGTCAGGTACATAAAGGACCAAATAATCTGACGATACATCATAGCATCAACCGACTTTGATGAAGCAACACTCAGTAGCTTCAGGTTCGATGCCATAGGTGTGGTCATGGCCTTGCAGTCCATCATCTTGAACCTCTTCAGAATCTATACTACATACTTCCCTTGTCTCGGGGAGATTCTGTAACACCTCCATGCCTAGAAAGTAGTGCATCATATCTAAGTTCTTCATCTCGAACTCGGAAGCAAGTCTCCTTCTTGCCACTACTTTCAGGAACAAGTCATTGGCATGTAACAAGAGCATCATTGGTATTCCACCTTCAACCTTGAGGAAAAGGTTGGAATCCTCTTTAATTCAGTAAATCCTAGAGTGACCAGTAAGCTATCCATCCTATCGAACCATGTTGAACCTCAGGATCTTCTGTAGTCACTCCCTCTGTCTTTCGTACTCTATGTACTATTTTTGTGGGAAGCCTCGTGCTATGAATCTTGCCTTGTATCCCACGATGTTTCCATCTACTGCATGATGGAACTACAAAATTCCCTTCATGTATTTATATTGCATCCTAGACATCATTCTTCTTGAACTGGTCTTCCCTTTCTTCTTGGTTGCTTCTTCATAGCTGGAAGGTTCTGCATCAATGATGTCTCTGCATTAGTCATATTATTCTTCCTCTTGAACTGTCGTCACTTGTTCTTTGGAACAAGTCTCATCCTTCTTTGCTTGTAGGCGACTTTATGCGATATTTCCTACAATTCAAATGCATTATTTGTATGGTTAGAAACATTTCATAAGTCATATTCATAATAGCAAATTCTTATGCATAAATATATGATCATGCAACTATTTTAGCCAATACAACATTCATCCATATCTCACAGAAACTTTTCTAGATGCCTTCCATCTCTACCAGGGAAACATTGAGATTGTGCACTAATTCAACATGTCAGCAAAAGAGGTTTCATTCTAGATAAGTAGCAATGGAGAGTTGTATAGAACCATGAGCTACTTACCCATCACATGCATATTAGTAGTATATTGTCATTAATGCAAACATTCTATCATGCATAATACATCAACTGAATATAAACAAATGCATAACAAAACAATATCATGGAATGTCAATTGAATACTTATCTTTATTTGTTTCATGGGTAGACTCCTTCTTGAGCCTTCAACTTCTTCAGCTTCATCATCTTCTTCATTCATAATAGCATCGTTTCTCATCCAAATGCTAAGGTGGATAAGAGGCTCTTCAAGAGTTGAGTTCCTCATATTCCTCATTGCTTGAGGGATCTTCTTTGGATGGTGAGAGCTTGATCTTCATTTTCTCCTATCTTCTCTTCTCTTATTTTGAGTCAAGCTTATTCTTCTTCCTAGATTCTGCTAAAAGTATTCACTTCTTTTTGGCACACACTCCTCACATGAATTAATCCCATGATCCTGGGAGGCCATTCAAGGTGGCTATCACTACTTCTGCATTCTCCACTTCTTCTTCTACTGCTAGAAGCTATTATTTCATTTGAGAGACCCTTGTAAAGTATGATTGTATGGTCTTTGTATTCTGGATCTTCACATTCTTCAACTAGTTTCTCAAAGTAATATTCTGATTTATGTTCTTCCCTTCAAATATCTTGGTCAAGGAATCAAACATCTCTTTTGATGTCTTTAGGGGAGACACTTGTGTTACAAGTTGATCCGTGACTAAATCAGCAATGATCTTCTTGGCCTTGACCAAGTTCTTCTAGTGTAAGGCTTTTAGCCTCATCCCCCTCTGGAACTGAAACCTCTCTACTTATGTAGGTGTCCAATTCATTTTCTTCAGAGAGATCATATACTTCCATGCTTGGAAGTTTTCAACTTCACCAAGATTATCATCAAGATGATGTGATAGATTACTTTGAAATGAGAACCTCAAATGAAAATAGCAAAAGATTAGATCTTACCGATTTGAGGTGTCCGTCCTGGTTCTGGAGCTGGTTGATCTAGGGTTTGTCAAAGAAACCCTAATTTTCAAAACTTGGAATATTTCATATCTAAATGTATAGAAAGATAGATATCTTCAAGGTGATCTATCCAATGTACTCCTTTTTCTGAAAACAGTGGAGGGAAGCTCTCGGAACAGGAAGCCCTAGTTTTCCAACTTCTTCGGCAGAAATGCCTAATGCTGTTTCTAAGATATCTCTGAAATTACTGCTCCTCTATGTCTGAAACTTCTCACTATGGTAGCCTCTCCTTTCTCTATTTCAAAACCATAGGTTTCATCAGAATTGGTTTCACCAATTGGGACTTCTGATCAGTTTCCCAAGGTGACCTGTTACAGGACTGTTCAGAACAACGAAGTTGTACGGACTTCCATGTGGCACTGTTTCATCTTTTGGGTCTAAAATGTGGACCACCAACATTAAATTTGGTTCCCTTTCTGTAACATCTTCATAAATTTAATTTGGACCTTTGCAGCCAAAGATATAGAAATTATCCCTAGGTGTCATGTTTAGGGATGAATCCTGGAAGAGGCTGGAACCTTAACTTGGAGGGATCATATCGCCTAGAATATAGCGAATCCGAGGCTGAATTTTGGACAAAGTGTAAATCAGGATTTTAGCTTCACCCTGTGAAAGTTTCATCTCACGATCCTTCTCCAATCCTGATATATAGTGAATCTACCAAAACTTATCTGTTTTAGTATTTTAGGGTTTTTCCAACTCGGGGTCAAACTAGGGTTTGACTTTCTCGGAGTTATACCCAACCAAAAATATCAACCCAAGTACATTAGAGGAAATTTCAACTGAAAATGGGCCTTTTAACTTTTATTCAAATTCCATGTCATCATGTGTTAGCCAATGAAATTGCTTTAAATTTGAAATACCGTCTAGGTCTTAAACACTTTTTTAATATAAATTTGGGGATAGCTATCATAAAAAAAAACTACTTTTTTTGTTTGTATTTTTGACATATCTCCCTGTGTTTTTACTCAAATTTCAATCGGGAGAGCTCGTTGGATGTGTAATTAAATTCTCCATCCAACGAGTACCCACTCAGCATACTTTTGAAGGACCCCGATACCCTAAAAACAAGAAATACCTGAAAAAATGGAATGATGATGTCATCATTCCATTTTTTCAGGTATTTATTTTTTTTGGGGTAGCGGGGTCCGTCAAAAGTATGCTGAGTGGGTACTCATTGGATGTGGAATTTAATTTTGCATCCAACGAGCTCTCTTGATCGAAATTTGAGTAAAAACACAGGGAGATATGTCAAAAATACAAACATAAAAGTAGTTTTTTTCTTTTCTTCCTCCAAAATTAATAAATATTATTTTATTATTTTAACTATTATTTTATTAATTCATTTTAGGAGGCCCATTTTGAGTTTAAATTTCCTCTAATGTCTAAACTTTGATTTTGATGAGGAGAGAAATCCTATGCCAAGCTCACTCAAAAATTCCTCTTCTGTAAGAAGCCCTAATTTCCCGCACCAAAAACTGAAAATGCTCGGAATCGAATTCTGCTTTGACAGAAAGATGCGCCCTTCAATGAAGAGTCCACCTAGTATACTTTTTCTGATGGATTATGGAGAGATACCCAAAAATTAAGAAGCACTAGCTTTTGCAGCTACATAATGTCTTCTTCTTAGGTTAGCTCTGATACCATGTTATATTTTTATCATTCAAACTATCATTATGATCTTAGGATTTTTAACTGGGAGAATAACATGCACAAATAATTTTCCTTGGGGATACCATAAAGGAGAAAACCCTGCAACTTCCTCAGAGATAGAATCAGCACCAAAAGTAAAACCTGAAAACATAAAGATGATCTCTCGACAACAGTAGTCTCTCTCTTGTCCCAACAAATTCTCTCTCACTCATGTGCCCCAATGAGTGTGTGTGTGTGTGTGATAAATAGAGAGGCTCACTCTTTATTTATATTCTTTCGTTCACTTGAATCCCACTCCAACATGTCGGCCTCACTTAACAATTACTTACTAGAGTCGACATCTCTAGGAGAGTCTAATAACCCTAGTGCCCCGCAACTTATGGGGAATTTTCCCTCTGATCAACCAGGAGGGTTAAAATTGACTTAGATGGTGGGGACTATTTTCCCAACTTATAATAACTCATCTAGGGTTGAATTCTCTAGGATAGTATAATAACCCTAGGGCCCCACAACTTCGGGGACTTTAACCCTTGACTAATAGGAGGGTTACCCACAATGACTTGACATGACTTTTTTACATTATAGAAACTCCTGATAGGAACATCGAGGCATGACATGACTCAAATACATTACAGACACATCCCAGAATAAACATTGAGGTACAATACATAAGATATACGGATGAATGCATTCCGAAGTTACAAATACATCAACACATAGAGGGTAACCCTTCCTATTGATCAAGGGTTAAAGTCCCCACAGTTGTGGGGCCCTAGGGTTATTAGAATTTCCTAGAGAAGTTGACCCCAGTGAGTTATTGTCAAGTCAAGAATTAGTATAAATAGAGAGCGAGACTCTCTATTTATCACACATTCACTCACACTCCATTGTAGCGCATAATTGAGAGAGAAGAAGTTGATGGGACAAGAGAGAGAGAGACTACTGGTATCGGGAGATCATCTTACTCTTTTGGGGTTTTTACTTTTGGTGTTGATTCTATCTCTAAGGAAATTGCAGGGTTTTCTCCTTTATGGTTTCTCTGAGGAAAATCTTTGTGTCTATTGTCTCTTGTGTTTTATTGTTGTGCTTGTTGTTCTCTCAATTAAAGATCCTAAGTTAATGCTAACTTGAATGATAAAAATCTTACATGGTATCAGAGCTAACCTGAGAAGAAGACATCGTGTAGCTGTGGAAACTAGGGCTTCCTACTTTTTGTATCTCTCTCCATATATTTTGAGTAAAATAAGGTTGGGCTGACTCTCCTCTCTAGGGCGCATCTTTTTGTTGAAGCAAAATCTGATTCTGAGTATTTTTCAGTTTTTGACTCGACACTACTACCAGAAATTAGGGCTTTCCACAAAAGTGGAATTTTTGAGTGAGCCCAGGCCTGGATTGATCTCCTCCTCAAAATCAAAGTTTAGAGATCAAGATCAAAGTTTTTGGTTGGGAAGAGCTCCGGGAAAGTCAAACCCTAATCTTCTCTTGAACCAGCTCTACAGAAATTCGGTTCTAGATCCAGTTTCAACATCTTAACCTGGTAAGATCTAAATATTTTGTATTTCTATTTGATATTCTTAGTTAAGATGTCTCATCATACCAATCTTGATGAAAATATTGAGGGAGATGATAACTTCCAAGCCTGGAAGTATAGGATCTCCCTGGTCCTGGAAGAAAATGAGTTGGACTCTTACATCAATGAAGAGGTTCCAGTTCTAGAGGGATATGAGGCTAAGGCCTTACATAAGAAGAAATTGGTCATGGATAAGAGGATTATTGTTGATTCAATCAAGGATCACCTCATACCAGAGGTGTTCTCCCTAAAGACACCTAAATCTATGTTTGATGCCCTAACCAAACTGTTTGAAGGGAAGAACATAAATTGGAAGATGACTCTGAGAAACCAATTGAGGAATGTAAAGATCCAGAATTTAGAAACCATCCAGTATTACTTTATAAGAGTCTCTCAGATCAAGGAACAACTTGAAGCAGTAGATGAAGAAGTGGAGAATGTAGAAATTGTGATGACCACCTTAAATGGCGTCCCTAGATCATGGGACTCCTTTATTTTAGGGATCTGTGCCAGAAAGAAGCTAATCAAATTTAGTAGACTATGGGAGGAATTCTCAAAAGAAGAAGCTTAGATAGTAGCTCGAGAAGAAAATATGGGAAGTGCATATCAAGCTATTATAGTACACTCCAAGAAAAGAAGAAGAAACTCTCATCACCCCAAAGGTAAGCACTTCCACCATAAAGATAACACTAGAAGAGATTTATCTAAATTCTGATGCTATACATGTGATGAAAGAGGACACTTTACCAAATATTGTCCTAGAAACAAAAATAGCTCTCACAAGAAGAAGGGAAACAAGAGAAGACATCATGCTCATGTTGCAGAAGATGATGAACCTTCCATAAAGAGAATCAAACAAGAAAGTGATGATTCTTCAAGTGATGAAGAATATCTCTTGATTTTCGCTCTCATGGAAAATATCACACATGGAAGTAATGATTGGCTTATAGACAGTGGGGATTCCAAATATATGATGGGATTCAAAGAATATTTTGTGAAACTATTAGAACATGAATCACCCCACAAGGTAAAACTTGGGGATGACTACTAGTATTCAATAAAAGGTAGTCGGGAATCCTCCTATAAGCTAGACTCTGGAAAGTTTATGAAGATGAAGGATGTCTTGTTTGTACCAGGACTAAAGAAGAACCTCCTCTCCATATCTGCATTGGATGCAAAAGGCATGAGGTTTTCATTTGTAGATGGCCAAGTTCTTATGTGGCCAAAGGGAAAGACTATTAATGATGTAGTAGTGATTGGAGAACAAGAAGGAGGTCTATACAAGTTGAAGGGCCAACCAGAACAAGATTTGGTTCATGAATCAGTAGAACCAAATGAACTTTGGCATAGAAGGCTTGCACATGTGCACTATAGGGAACTACTACTTGCAAGCAATGCTGTTGAAGGTCTTCCAGAAATACAAGCAAAGCATGAAAGAGTATGCAAGGGATATGTGAAAGGAAAGAACATAAAGAAGACATTTCCAAGTAGTGAAAGTAAGGCTAAAGGAATCTTAAAAATCATTCACTCCGATGTATGCGGTCCGATGTCATCCAATTCATTAAGCGGGTGTGTATACTATGTTTCTTTCATTGATGATTTTTCTAGGAAGACATGGATATACTTCTTAAAGAAAAAAGATGAATAATTCAGCAAGTTCAAGGAATTCAAAGCCTTGATTAAGAACCACACAGAAAAGAAGATCGAGACCTTTCGATCAGATAATGGCGTAGAATTCACATCAAATGAATTCAAGGAGTTATGCAAAGATTCAGGGATTAAGAGGGAGTTAACCACTCCATATAATCCAAAACAGAATAGGGTTGTAGAAAGGAAGAATAAAATGATCATGGAAGCTGCAAGGGCCATGCTTCATGACCAAGATATTTCCATGCATCTATGGGAAGAAGCTGCCAAAACAACAGTGTACATACAGAACCATACTCCACACAGATTAATCGAGAATAAGACACCTGAAGATGTCGTTTCCAGCAAGAAACTAGAAGTTAGCCATCTCAGAATATTCAGCTGTCTGGTATACATACACATTCCAAAAGAAAAGAGGACAAACTTAGAGCCTTCTGGAAAGAAGGGTATATTTGTGGGATACAGTGAAAGCTCGAAAGCTTACAGAATATACTTCCTAGGATTCAAGAATATCAACATCATCAGGGACGTAACATTTGATGAAGACTCAGCTTACAATAAATCCAGAAAGAGACATGCTGAAGAACATGAAGAAACAGAAGTACCCATAATTCATGACACAACCATGAATGAAGCAATTCCAAAAAAAGATTGAGAAATAGAAGAACCTCAAGAACCTATAGATCCACCTCAAGAAAATAATTCTAACACGAGGAAACCTGCATGGGTACGAGAGGCTATCCTAGGTGCAGAAAGATATGGGGCTCCAGAAGTTACACGCAGAGAAAGAAAGAGAACAGGTCCTTCTCTGGTTATGTGGCCTTGCTATGTGAGATTATTGATAAAGAACCTTCCAACTATGAAGAAGCAGTAGAGAAGAAAGAATGGAAGGATGTTATGATCGAGGAGTACCAATCAATCATGAAGAATGATGTTTGGGATGTTGTTTATAGACCAAAGGGGAAGTCTATTGTGACTTGCAAATGGATCTACAAGATCAAGCATGCTGCAGATGGTAGCATAGAGAAATATAAAGAAAGATTTGTGGCTCGTGGCTTCTCCTAGAAAGATGGAATAGAGTATGAAGAAACTTTTGCACCTATAGCCAGATACATGTCCATTAGATCAATACTTGCTCTGGCTATAGTGATGAAATGGAAGATACATCAAATCGATGTCAAGACTGATTTATTGAATGGTGTAGTGGAAGAGGAAGTGTATATGTAGAAGCCACTCAGTTTTGAGACACATGACAAGGAGACTCATGTGTGTAAATTGAAGAAATCCATGTATGGTTTGAAATAGACACCCAGGACATGGTGCGGAAGAATTGATAGCTTGCTATCAAGTTTGGGATTTAGCAAGAGTAAAGTAGATTCCAACCTTTACTACAAGGTTGAAGAAGGGAACCCAGTGATACTCCTACTTTATGTAGATGATATGTTTGTAACAAGTATGGATGGGTTGATTGCTGACACAAAGAGGAAGCTTGCTGTCAAGTTTGAAATGAACAACTTGGATATGATGCACTATTTTCTAGGCATGGAGGTCTGGCAGAATGCAGATGGAATTTCCCTGGGACAAGGGAAGTATGTGGTAGAGATCCTGAAGAGATTTGAGATGATGGATTACAAGGCCATGACCACACCTATGACATCGAACCTAAAGCTATTGAGTGATTCTTCATTAGAAGCAGTTAATGCTACAATGTATCGTTAGATGATTGGGTCCTTGATGTACCTGAGGAATACAAGACCAGATATTTGCTTTACAGTGAACACATTGAGCCAGTTCCTGACAAATCCTAGACATGTTCACTTGATTGCTGCAAAGCATATTCTGAGGTACCTAAAGGGTACAGTTGATTATGGGCTCAAGTACAAGGATGATCAGAAGATTAACCTGTAAGGTTATGTTGATTCAGATTGGGAAGGCGGTTCCATCAATAGAAATAGCACTTCAAGGTGCTTCTTCAGTATGGGATCAGGTGTGATCTCTTGGTTTAGTAGGAAATAGTCTTGCATATCACCGAGTACAGCTGAAGTAGAGTATGTCGCAGCTTGTTCAGCTAGTTGTGAGGCAGTATGGCTGAGGAAGCTAATATCTAATTTATTTTATCTCCAGTTGGATGCTACTTGTATATATTGCGACAACCAGAGTTGTGTGAAGTTGTCTGAGAACTCGGGGACAAGTCAAATAATATCAAGATCAAATATCACTATATTAGGGATATGGTGTAGAGAGGAGTAGTGAATCTCTAGTGCTTTGTGATGGACAAACATATACAGGATGTGTTCACCAAGCCATTGGCCAGAGTGAAGTTTGAGTACTTCAGGGAGAAGCTTGGTGTTCTCGAGATCAAGGTTCCCTCCAAGGCAAGGTGATGAGTCTAAGAGCCATTATGATGTGACTGTGGGATGTGTTCCCACATGATCAGATGTAAGTGTAGAGCCATTCTGATGTGACTGTGGGATGTGTTCCCACATGATCAGATGTAAGTGTAAAGACATTCTGATATGACTATGGGATGTCTTCCCACATGATCAAATGTAACTGCAGAGCCATTCTTATGTGACTATGGGATGTGTTCCCACATGGTCAGATATAAGTGATGATCCCTTCTAGCATCTATGCGGGATGTGTTTCCCACATGGTTGGATATAAGTGCTAAGCCCTTCTAGCATGGATGCAAGATGTGTTCCCCACATGGCTGGATATAAGTGTTTAGCCTTACTGACATGGTTCTTGAATGTGTTCCTCCCATGGTAAGATATAATTGCCAATCATTTCTAATATGTTTCTTGGATGTTTTCTTCCCATGGTTAGATGTGAGTGTTGATCCTTTCTAATATGGTTCTTGGATGTGTTCCTCCCATGATTGGATGTGAGTGATGGGCCTTTCTGACATGGTTCTTGGATGTGTTCATCCCATGGTCAGATGTGAGTGCTGGCCGTGCCTTTCCGACATGGTTGTTGGATGTGTTCCTCCCATGGTTAGATGTAAGTGTTGGGCGGGCCATTCTGACTTAGGGTCAGATATAAGCACTGACAAAGACCTACATGGAGGCTATGACTAAAACCAACATGACAAAGTGCTATCTCTGTAGAACTTCCTATGATGAGAAGAATTGAGAGATAGCACCAGTGATGATCCAAATCGTCAATGCTTATATCTAACTTAGGGTCGGATATAAGCACTGACGAAGACCTACATGGAGTCTAGGACTACAACCAGCATGAAAAAGTGCTATCTCCGGAGAACTTCCTATGATGAGAAGAATTGAGAGATAGCACCAGTGATGATGGCCCAATGATGATCCAGATCCAGTGATGATGATCCAATAGTTATGATCCAGATTGAGTGATGATCCAGATCGAGTGATGATGATCCAACAGTGATGATACAGATCCAGTGATTATTCAGATCCAGTGATGATGATCCAGCAGTGATGATCCAGATCAAGTGATGATCCAGATCCAGTAATAAAGATTACTTGAAGATGAAGATGACTTGAAGATAAAGAGAACTTGATGATGATCAAGATGATACAAAGAAGAAGACCTATGCTGATAAATTGTTTTGAGAAAATACCTTCCTATTTAAAAGGGAGTGTTAATGTATTTGTAACTTTGGAATGTATTCACTTGTATATTTTATGTATTGTACCCCGATGTTTATTCCAGGAAGTATCTGTAATGTAATTGAGTCATTTCATGCCCCAATGTTCCTATCAGGAGATTCAATAATGTAAACAAGTCATGTAAAGTCAGAAAGGGTAGCCCTTCCTATTGATCAAGGGTTAAAGTCCCCACAGTTGTGGGGCCTTGGGGTTATTAGACTCTCCTAGAGAAGTCATCCCTAGTGAGTTATTGCCAAGTCGAGAATTAGTATAAGTAGAGAGTGAGCCTCTCTATTTATCACACATTCACTCACACTCAGTTGTAGCACATAACTGAGAGAGAAGAAGTTTCTAGGACAAGAGAGAGAGAGATACTAATGCTATCAAGAGATCATCCTACTGTTTTGGGGTTTTTACTTTTGGTGTTGATTCTATCTCTCAGGAAGTTGTGGGGTTTTCTCCTTTATGGTTTCCCCGAGGAAAATATTTGTGATTATTTCATCTTGTGTTTTATTGTTGTGCTTGTTGTTCTCTCACTTAAATATCCTAAGGTAATTCTAGCTTGAATGCTAAAAATCTAACAGGGTGGAGTGTAACGATTTGACTGAGTCTTGGCTTGAAAAAACTAAAAGGCATTGAACATGTTTCAAGTAGAATGGTGTTATTTTTTATATTTGATATTTATAATGAAAGAAAATGATAATCTTAATCTTATTTATTGATCGAACTCGCAAATACATGAGAAACTTGGTGGGTAATTTTGGTCACAATTTTGGAAACAACTCTTTTCTCATTTATAAGCCAAGTCAAACTCACCAAGTTTGGCTATTATGTTGGGAAGGATGTTGTGAGTCTGTAAATTTATTGGACATAAGTGAATACTTTCAAGAAAATGAAATTTGTGTATTTTATGTTATACACACTCTTGACATCTTTCTTAGCCCATCCTCTCCTATATAGAATACTTGTGAAAGAAAACATTTTTAAAGTTTCTTTAACTGTGGTAATCTTTTTCTATGGATTATACATAGCATGAAAAGTTAAGAACGTGAAGCTATCTTATAATAATAATAATCTAAATTAATCTCATGAATTAGTTAGACTTAAAATTGAAGTATGATATCCTCTTATTTGTAGGATACGCGACTCTTTTTTTGAACAATTTGACTGCTAAGTCTACTGAGTTATTTTTAAGCCAACAATTTACATAGATTGTTGTTATTTTAAGTGTTTAAAACTATGGAAGGGATTCTTTGGAAAAAACACATAAGTAAATATTACACATTTATAATCTAAGTAAATGATTAATATTGTAGAAAGTGATAAAACAAATAACTCATCTATGCACGAAAGGCCATGGAAACTGCAAATCCACATAACATGCGTAACCATTTCATATTAATAAACCATGCAATGACCATATTTATGGATAATGAGTAATGTATTAAATACTTGACCTCTAAACTATTGTTGAGGGCCAACCACCAAAGTACTATAGTCTTAAAAGGAACAATTGTCCTTCACAATACTTCAATAAGTATATATACTTCTTGGAAAAGATGATGTTGTTTAATTTTAATGGGGGCTTGACATTTTTAGATTGGATTTGGATATATAGATTATAGAAGAGATAAATATTTTGTAGAAAGATGTGTTTTCTCTTGACACTAGAGTCAAAGATGACATTCTATCTCTCCTAACTTTCCTAGAGAGGAATAACACGTATGATTCCATGTTGGATCCAAGATTTGCAATTATTTATGTAATTTTTCTTGTTTAGTTATGAGATATGATACTCATTTTAAAAAATAACCTCATCCAACAAGTAATAAACAAGCTTAGATATTAGGGGAATACGTATTATGAGTTTGAGGTTCAAATAAATTGTGATGCAATGACAATTGCTTGAATCAAGCTATTCTCAATTCAATAGAAAGATCATAGAAATAATGCAATGGTATATTATTGGAATTCAACTATTTTATGCAAATAATTAAAGACCCATATCAACCATATTCCTTTATTTAATTTCTTATAATGGCTTAGAACACAACAAATTGTAATTAACATGCCATGTGCCATCAATATCCATATTAAATAGGAAACATATCCCCCTATTGAATACATCTTAACATATACTAAAGGCTTCTTTCGGAAATTTGGTTGTATACATAAATATCGACAACTGTCCTTTAGATTAATTGGTAGTGATCAATTTTATTAATCAATTCCACACTATGGATAGAGAAAGGTGATCTCTGGCATTTGTATGTTATCAACTTGGCATTAGATTAGGGAAGATAATATATGTCACTCACTCAAAGTGATTTTTTTTTATCGATTCAGAAACTGTAGAAAAAATTTGCACTTGTTGTAGGTGCATGTATTGAAATGAGTAGCAAATTCATTGTTGAGGTTTAGTATTGGATTGTTTATCTAATGACCTATTTCATTCTTCCTGTGATAATTCCATTTCAAGTGGTATTTCAATGATTGCATTGATCACTATTGTCAATAAAACAAATTGGTAGGTGATCCCCAAAAGTTGGATGTTAACACTTTTGCATTTCCAAAAAAACCATCCCTAAAGCATTAGATTAAGAGAGAGTAGGTGATTCCCACTCATAATTACTTGATTGCTACAAATTCAAGCATGCGGTTAACATTTGTTCTTTCTACAGAGGAACATATTAAATGGGTGACAAATTTATGGTTGATGCCTAGGATTGGATTGTTGATCTAGTGACTTATTTAATTATTCCCAAACCGTTGAAATTATAAAAGGCATTTATTCCCTTGTAAGTTGTAAATATTTATTATTGTTTAGAAAATATACACACAAATACATCATATTATTGGGTTGAAAATGTGGAAAGTGGATATTCATGCTTGCACTCCCTTCTGTATGTCACAACTGGTTCTTTGGGAAAGTGTGTTCCTTTCCATGGAACTATTATAAGGGAAATTTCTAATAATTGTCTCAATTTATGTAAATCACTGAGTTCTATTTTAGCATCACCTACGTCTTCTTGAGTGTCAAAATTCATAAGCACATTGTTGGTTCTTGTGAAAGAAAGGTATCCTTAATAATAGAAAACAAGTTCCTCTAAAGGATATCCACCTTCATAGAAACACACTTGAAATCTATGGGGGTATAATCCTTCAATGCTATCCAAGAAATAAAAACCTTCAAATCTCTCAAGAAGGCATGGCCGCTATCATAACTATGACCAAAGTCTTCTATAGTCAAAGAAGTATCATATATGATTTCTTTATGATACCTTTATTGAGTAAAAGGAACCATTGCAGCAAGATCAACTAATACTTGACATCTTCGTCAAAAAACTTTCATCATATTTGTTACAAATTTGTTTAATTTTTTAATGGAACTCATCTTTTAATTCCTCTACATATTAGATGTCAACATCCTTGATAGCTATGTGGAAAAATCTCTTGAATATTATTTTTAAAATTTTGGATATTTAGCACCATATTTGTAATTCAAATGATCTTTTAGGTTATTTTTATGTTACTGATGAGTTCTTTGCAGGAACCAAAAAATGAGTGCCCAGATAGACATACTTCTCAAGTAGTAGAACCTCTCAAAGGAGAAAGCCATAAAGATGATTCTTCATATATGCTTCTACCATAAAACAATGTGTGGTGTATATGTAAAATGTTTTTGTGTAAGTGGAGTATTTCTCCTGATCTTATGTTGGTTCCTCAATTTAAATGTCCTAATCTTGGTTGATGTTTATGATATTCTTCATTATTAGTTAAAAATGCACACAAACCACACAAATATTCTTTACATTCTTTCTATGTATATTTGTATTCTCTTAGGAGCATATTTAAGTCTTTTAGTATTCAAAATTTAAAGAGAATATGTCTATCATCTTTTTTTCCAAGGAAAATCCCATAGATAAACCTAAGGATGATTCCCAACATATAACATGGATGGAATTCTTGGAAAATCCATCAGCATATATTAGTACACTTCACCAAGGAATACTCTAACCAAGCACCTACTGACACATAACTAGTAGAATTCCTAAAAACATTGGTAGAAACTATTTGAACTAACCTTAGGTATACTAGACTGGATATCAACTTTAGCGTGATAATATGGATGACAAAGAGGAAAAATATGATATTATACAAAGAAATTGAAAGATTACATAAAATTTCAAAAGAAACATGTATTCACACTTCACTATAAAAACTCTAAATGATCACAACCTACACATATTATTTGATAAGGTCCCATGGCCCATAATATTGAGGTCTTGCAAAAATGATTTGTACACCATGATAGATAGAATTTGATTTTTTCATCTTTATCGAAATATATGACCTGGCTATTTGTTAAGTATCATTACATTTAATTGTCTACTGGCATGTTTGTGATGCAACTAGTGGGATATAGACTATCAGACTCGAACCATGTAAAATATATATTTGATCATTCTTACATATTGGGAATGACACACACAAAACATTTGGGGCTATGCTCGTCATTTTAAGTAAGAATAATTTTGTGGCTATGTTACTCATTTTCATATCCAAATTGATGCTTATGGTCTAACCTATATATTTGTGGAAAATTATTCTATTCACATGCAATATTGCACTACATAGGTAAGAGTTGGGTCTATTCTAGTCTAAGGTTAATCACCTATATTGTATAAATAGGTTCATACAACTTGCCTTGTGTTGTGTTATGACTCAAATATACATGGGTTACACACCTTACCCATTTTTGGAGTAATGAAACCTATCTTTGTATTTGAGATGAAAACTATATGTGAGATACTAGTTAAGAACATTCCTTTCCTTTTTCAAGCATGTTGGATGAACTTTTTCTTTTGAATATGGATAGCATTCTTATTTTACTAAATGAATGAGATGTCTTAAATTTGGTTTTTCTAGTTGATGTGTGTGTGTGTGTGTGTGTGCGTGTTTGTTTGTGTGTGTGTGTGTGTGTGTGTGTGTGTGTGTGTGTGTGTGCGTGTTTGTTTTTTTTTTTTTTGTGTGTGTGTGATGCATTGGAGATTTTTTATTTTATTTTTGGTTTTGGAAAATACAACAAATAATCTAAAAAATTAATTAATTCTAAGTATAACAAGAAATTTTCTCAACTCATTGCTAAAAGAAAGCAATGGATTTAAATTTTATAATGATACATTGGATCCAAGTGCAAGAAATGTTAGAATTGACCTAAAGCACATAGGATAACTCAAAAAATAGATCTCAGTTCTCTGTAACTATCTATATAGAATTGGTATCCCAAAAATATGTTACTACATCTCCTTTTCCAAAGCACATTAAGAAAGAACACCTTGACACAACATATATCTCATATCATGATTTCAAAGTCGTATAGCATTTCCATATCCGTGGGCATGGTTTTCATAACTTGCTTGATAATATCTTATGAACTTATACAATCTATCATCCTTTTCTAACTATTAGATACTCAAAGGCATGTCTTGATATTTTTTTTATATTATAGAGGACTTTGTAAGTTAGGATCCCAAATTCTTCAAGGGTGCTACTTTAATTAAAGAGCAACTTCCTTACAAGTAAGAGGTTGTGGTTTGATTCCTCTGTGCCCTAATGATATTGCAATATTTGTTAAAAATGAGTAAATTAGTGACAAAAAATGAGATATAAGTGTCTAAAAAATGAGATATAAGTGACCAAACAAAATGACCAATATTCACATATAAAATAACTAAAAAGGACTAAACTAGTGAACAAAAAATGAGACAGAAGTGGAAAACAAATGAGAGATAAGCGACCAAAAAAATGACCGAAATTCACATATAAATGACCAAACAAAAGTTTTAGTGGTTAATTTCTATTTTTTTATCACACGACCTATAATGTGGTCATATTTAGTTTGGTCATTTATAGCTTGTCTTGTGGTCATTAATTTGGTCATACTTTTTTCATTAATTTGGTCATTAATAGTGAAATTAATGACGAAATATTTGACCAAATTAAATATCAAATATACAACCAGATTAATGACCACAACACAAGTGATAAATGTCCAAACTAAATATGACTACATTTTTGGTCGTGTGATAAGAGACTAGAAATTAGCCAACAGTAATTGCTAAATCAAAAGTGGTCATTTATGTGCAGATTTTGGTCATTTTTCTGTCATTTATCTCTCATTTTGTACTAGTGAACATCATACCTATAAAATTTCTTTATCGGTGTATAAAAGTAAGGCAAGTAGGATATTCATTTTGGGGGGGGCTTTTGGAGGAGCCAAAGTTTGCTAGCTGACTAGGTCCTTCAGTTGACTAATTGTAAACAAGTAGATTAGGTCGACATCATAGGTCATTTCGGTTAGTTGAACCAAAAAATAGTTAAGGTTGTAGAGAGGGATAAATACTTGGTTTAATTTTATGTATTAACCCACATTTGTTCTTGAATAATATAAGCTGTTGTTATTCTATATATCATTCCTTATCTCTTTTCTATATCATTGTTATATGCATATGCATGTGTATCATTGGTAACATTGCAATCTGGTTTATTACAAAATTGGTTCCATCAATGGTGGTACATGTATCAGATGGATATGACTGTAACCAGATGATATCAGAGTAGGAGATTAAGGATTAATGAAAATGAAAAATAGTGAACTACCTGCAAAATAATGACAGAAGAAACAAGGTGACTTTGTTCGGGTACACAGGGTACTCCAAAAAGACCGAACACCTTCAGATACCACTTCACACAAATAGATCATAGATCAACACACCGATGTTTGTCACGTGGTTAAAACCCTCGAGAGGGAAACAGTCCACGACCCCAGCCAAATAGCTACTTGGAGCAATTTATTATGCAAAAGAAAGAAAGTTACATGAGCTTCTCATAATCGATCAACTAGCCAAGGACCCTCTATGCTCTTTAAATAGAAATCATAGACCAATCGGGTGTTAAACCACGGATCAATGGTAGGTATGATCTAAGAGAAGTTGAACCATCGGATCACTCTATGTCTAGAACATATCATGATCATCAGATTAGAATATTTACAAATGCATACTAATGCATACTAAAGAAACACACTTTTACCTAACAGATATATTACACAAGTTGATCTTAACTAACTCCTAAGTGTCTAAATATCCTAACATCCCCCCTTAAGAACAACTTGGAATAGGATTGAAGGATTTACAAAAGTGACACTATTAGGAGAAGGAAGGAGGCATTAGAGCCTATCCCCCCTTAAGGACATATTCCTAAACTCCTAACATAGACCGAAGTTTAGAAAACTTCGCTTCTGTAAGAGACTTGGTGAAGATGTCTCCAACTTGATCATCTATAGGGTAATAGAGAACTTCAATAACACTATCATGAACAAGATTTTTGATGAAGTGCATGTGTAGCTCAATGTGTTTGCTGCGCTGATGTAGAATTGGATCTTTGGCAAGGTTGATGGCACTTTGATTGTCACACCAAAGTGGAGTAGGCTATTGCTTCTCAAAACCAAACTCTGAAAGGATCTGTCGAAGCCATAAAGTTTCTTGACTGGCATTAACTGCGGCTCGATATTCTACTTTTGCTGAATAAAGAGCAAGAGCTTGTTGTTTCTTACAAGCCCAAGTGACAGGTCCATATCCCAGACTGAAAACATAACCTGTAGTAGACTTTCGATCATCAAGATCGTCGGCCCAATCTGAATCAGTGAAACCAACCAACAAAGGTTTCCCCCCTATATGGTAATGAATCCCAAACTGAATTTTACCTCAAATATATCAAAGTATTATTTTTTCTGCTCTCCAGTGACTTTCATGAGGAGTTTGCATATAACGAGCAACATCACCAATGGCAAAGAAAAGGTCAAGACAGGAATGAGTCAAGTATAAAAGACTACCAACAAGCTGATGATACAAGGTGGCATCTACTTCAAGGGAAGTAAAAGTGGCAAAAAGATTGACTCCAGACTGGAAGGGAGAAGGGACTGGTTTACAATCTTCCATGTGGAAGTGACGAAGAAGGTCACAAGCATACTTATACTGGGAAAGAAAGCTTCCTTCTTTGGTTTACAAGACTTGGAGACCAAGAAAATAATGCAAATGTCCTAAGTCTGACATTTCAAAATTTTGCTTAAGACTGGATTTCACATGGGTTATAAGTTTAGGGTCACTACCAATAAGGATAAGATCATCAACATAAAGAACAAGTATGATGAGATGGTTTCCTACTTTCTTGGTATAGACATTGGGGTCAAAATGGCATCTAGAAAAACCAGTGTCAAGGAGAAAGCTATCCATTTTGGCATACCAAGCTCTAGGAGCTTGCTTAAGGCCATATAAGGATTTCTTAAGGAGACAAACAAGGCTAGAGTTATTTTGAACATATCCAGGAGGTTGTTCCATGTAAATTTTCTCATTTAAATCACCATGTAAGAAGGCAGACTTGACATCCATTTGATGGACTTCCCAGTTATGTAAGGATGCAAGGAAAAGAACAAGGCGGATGGAGTTCATTTTTGCTACAGGGGCAAAGGTTTCATTGTAGTCAATCCCTTCAACTTGGGAAAAACCTTTGGCAACTAACCTTGCCTTAAGTCTTTCAACACTTCCATCTGATGCATACTTAGTTCTGTAGACCCATTTACATCTAACAAGTTTTATTCCTTTTTGGAAGAGGAACAAGATCCCAAGTATCGTTCGCCATTAAGGAATGATATTCTTCATCCATAGTTGCATCCCAATATGGATTTCTTAAAGCTTCTGCAAAAGTTTCTGGATCATGATTCTCAGAAACTTGATCCAAAAGAGAAGAGGCTCGCTGAAATTGAGAACGTGTTCGACGTTGATCTCTAGGATCACCAGCAAGATCACCAGTTGCTTCACATGTTGAACGGACCCATCGAGGAAGTATTGGTGCTGGTGAAATTGGAGGAACATGAGCAGGCGGGGGTGGATTTTCATCCTCATTGTCATTATTAGAAACTGAAGTTGGAAACCTGTCAAGGAAGTTGGAAGAAGAAGAAGAAGGCACAATCGTCGAATTAGGCTTGCAGGCCAAAGATGGTACACCCGCTAAGTTAGGCTCGCAGACCAAGAGATTTTCATCAAATTGAACATCTCTTCTAATGATTATATCATGTGAATGGGGTTGAAGAAGTCTATAACCTTCTACATCTTCAGAATATCCAACAAATATGCACTTTTCACGTTTAGGCTACAATGCTTTATATTTTTCATACGAAATGTGAGCCCATGCTTCACAACCAAACACACGAAAGTGACTTACATCTGGTTTAATTTTACTCCATGCTTCTTCTGGTGTTATACCTTGTAAAAATTTAGTGGGTGCACAATTAACTATGTAATTTGCACAAGTTATGGCCTCAACCCAATATTGAAGACTTAGTTCCTTAGATTGGATCATACAATTAGCCATTTATTTTAAAGTGCGGTTCTTCCGTTTAGCTACACCATTTTGCTGTGGTGTATATGGAATAGTGTGCTTTTGTTGGATTCCTTGTTTAGTGAAAAAAGTAGTGAACTTTTTGTTAACATATTCTCCTCCATTGTCAGATCTTAACTTAATAATTTGATGACCAGATTGTTTTTCAACAAGGGCCTTGTAGGCCAAGAACATGTAATACTTCACTCTTAATTTTTAGGAAGTAAACCCAAGTGCATCTGGAATAGTCATCAATGAAAGTTAAAAAATATTTGAAACCAAAAAAGGAAGCAGATGGAAGAGGACCACACAAGTCACTATGCACAAGCTCCAAGGGAATTGAGGCATGCCAAGAGGCACGTTTGTCAAAACTGTCTCGATGATGTTTTTCAAGTACACAACCGGAACAAACACCATCCTTGCAAGATACCATCGGAAGACCAGTCACCATATTGTCTTTACATAGTTGTTGCAATGAGCGATAATTTAAGTGACCAAATCATTCATGCCAAACTTTGCTCAAGTTATTACTATGAGCAACAAAAACTGAAGGAAAAGGTGATGACCCAAAGTTGTTAAATTTGTACAACCTGGTAATATCATCAACATTTCTAGTAGCAAGGACATTTTGAGGATTTTTCAAATCCTTGATTACAACTTGGTGAGGTGTAAAAGTCACAGTTTTACCTTCACCTAAATGAGTGATTTGATAGACTGATAACAAATTGCAGGAAATTTTTGGAACACATAGTACATCACTGAAATGACCATTTTCTACTGGAACTGTTCTAGATTCTACAACACTTAGAGATCTATCATCACCAACAAATATTTGTTTGGTGTTACATTCATGCATAGTAGAAAATATGGCTTGATCCTTAGCCATATGATAAGATGCTCCAGAATCAATGAGCCATTCATTTGAAGTAGAAGAAGAAGATGCAATATAAGAGTAACCAGAAGCACAAAGTGCATGTCCATCAGAGTTAGATTCTGAAGACGAATCTAGGATGATGTGGTGTTTCTTCATTGCTGCTTCTAAGGCTGCCATCTTCTTAAAACATTTAGATTCATTATGATTATCTTTCCCACAAAAATTGCAATGACGCTCAGTCTTGTTTCCTTTTTTCTTGGATCGTTTGTCATTTTTTAAAGGAGGAGCTGACTAAGAGGGTTTGGGACCCTTGTTGTTTGGCTTATTATTGCGAAAATTCTATTTCTTGGGAGGCTTGGACTTTTCTTTCTATTGGGACAATAAGGCTTTCCCAGATGTATCTGCATTGTTAATTATTCCAAGATGAATGAGCTTATATTTCTCTCTAATTAAGGAATCACAAAAGGATTCAAGACTAGGCTCTTGATAGCTAGTTGTAGTCAAGGATTCTTTCATCGAGTAGAATGTAGATACAAAAACAGAATATGCAGGTCCAAGTTTGGAAATAATATGATAAATACATTGTTTGTATTCTTTCTTAATCTTGCATTCTGCACATAAGAGTCTAAGAGTTTTATACTTAGATAAATAGTCTTGAATGCATGAAAAATCATTTGGATTCAAGGAAAGCAACTCATTCTCAAGTTAATGACCCCGAATTTCATTGTGTTTACCAAACACATATTCCAACTTTTCCCAAGCTTTATCAGGTTCATCAATGCCAGATATGTGGAATCGCAAATCAGTAGAGATTGACATCCCAATCAATCCACGAGCTTCATCACATCTATTTTTTCATTGAATTTTCTTGTCGTCATCAGTGGCTTCTGTTTCTTTCCCTAAGGTTATCCTAAAAAGTCCCCTACTTCGTAGAACATCCTCCATACGATATTTCCATGAGAAATAATTAGAACTTGTAAGTATAATATCACAAGAGGTGGCCATACTATAAAATAATGGCTGAAAAAACAGAAACTAACTATCTGGTTGCAAAGAGCTCGAAAAAATATGCAATTTTTAAAAAAATGGCACTGAAAACTGATTCCGGATGATGGAGTTATGCTTGATCAAAGAAAATGTTGAAGATGTCCCCAATAGTGACGTGGCAGATATTAACTTACCAACTAAAAAAAAGAAGCCCCTTTTTCCCAAAATCAACCTTTAACAATCATTTTTACAATAAAGTTGCTTTGAAGTGAATCACTTTTGTAAAATAAGTGATGTTCACTTTTACAATAATGTGACTTTTAAATAGTGCGGCAATAAATTAAAAGACTTAAGTGACTCACTTTTATTTTATTTTATTTATGTGAGATGCACTTTTACAATAAAGTAACTTGAAAATAGAAATTGCATGCACTAAAAAGTAGCTTGATAAGACTTGAACTCAAGACTTATCAAGGTGTAAAGCAACTTTGGACCAAGTGAGCTAAGTTTAAAAGGTACATAAAAGTATGGAAAGAGGAAGGGTTTTTTTTTTGTTAACTTTTCTCTCTCGTTTTCTGTGCTTGCTTTCTTTTCCTACAAATCACAAAAAAAAATGAAAAACAAAAACAAAAACAAAAATTTCCACACAATGGGGTTAGATCTTGGTTAGCTTACCCGGAAATTCTACGTTTTCAAGTTTTCTCGTTGTTTCTGATTTGCCGTGATCGCACAAGGTGCACGGCAAAGAGCATACGTAGCCGAGAAGACAAGAAAAAAAAACTTTCCCTTACTGTTTCTGATTCACCGCAATCACGCAAGGTACACGGCAAAGAGCATACGCAGTCAGGGAAGGAAACAATCCGAGACTAAAAAAGAAAAGATCTAATAATAAACTGATAAAAATATGAGAGATTTAAAAAAACAAATCCGTCACTGTAACATTATACCTTTAGATTTGCCAAAATGGGTGTTTCTGGAGCAAACGGAAATAATTTTCGGTGAAACGAAAACTATTTCCCAATGTAAACGGTGCTCCAGGCATAATGGAACAGCTCCCATAGGCCAAAAATGCATAGAAAATCTAGAACCAGAAACCCTTTCAAAGTTTCAGCAACACCGGTTCCAGATCTTGATCAAAACCAAAAGCGGCTCTTCATAAAAGCCCTGATACCATGTTCGGGTACACAGGGTACTCCCAAAAGACTGAACACCTTCAAATACCACTTGACATAAATAGATCACAGATCAACACACCGATATTTGTCACATGGTTAAAACCCTCGAGAGGGAAATAGTCCATGGCCCCAGCCAAATAGCTAAATGGAGCAATTTATTATGCAAAAGAAAGAAAGTTACATAAGCTTCTCATAATCGATCAACTAGCCAAGGACCCTCTATGCTCTTTAAATAGAGATCATAGACCAATCAGGTGTTAAGCCACGGATCAATGGTAGGTATGATCTAAGAGAAGTTGAACCATCAGATCACTCTATGTCTAGAACATATCGTGACCGTCGGATTAGAATATTTACAAATGCATACTAGTGCATACTAAAGAAACACACTTTTACCTAAGGGATATATTACACAAGTTGATCTTAACTAACTCCTATGTGTCTAAATATCCCAACAGACTGTTGCTCAAGAAAAGGAGAATTTTTTCTCTAAAACACATGAGAATTTTTTCAAATCCCTCCCTTGCACACTGAAGAAGCTTCTCGATGAGAAATATGGTAGACAAGAAATAATGACAATTATGCCAGAAACTAACCCAAGGAGGTTGAAAAATTTGTCGGACTGGTTCGAAATAATTTCTTACAAATTTTGTGAGGAATAAGGTATCGAGGAGTAAATATCTATTGATAACATCAAGGAGAGATTCTATAATAACCTCACTAAACAATTTATCTATTCACTACAATCACTTTTGTTCAGATTCTTGATTGACGAAGGAGCAGGACATATTGTTGAACCTCGAGCACTGTTGCTAACACCACCAAGAAACAAAAACTGGGATAAAAGTAGAAAGAGTGGGAAAAATCCGTTCAATAGAGAGAGTGGGAGTACTTACTCAACAAATAAATAGTTACACCCTAGCTTTATAAAAATATTTCGGGTCAACAATGGGAGGTAGCTAGTCATGTAATGGTAAAGTAGAGAAATAACCATCGACCAATGAAGAAACCGGCAGGGCCAGCAATGAAAAGTTTATATATATATATATATATATATATACATATACATAACATTCACATAAAAAATAAATCCAGATATCCAAAAAATCAAATGGGAGAAGAGAAGAAAGAGGCGGGAAGAAATAAGGGAGCACACTACTATACTCCAACAAGAAAGAAAGATGAAAATTGTGACATAATCGTAATAAAATTCACCAGAGTTTCCTCATGACCGATAAGAAGAGGGCATTGATGAAGATATGTCACCCATGGAAGAACACTTATGGATAGATTGGCATAGAGCTCTCCAAGTAACTATACCTCAAAATATAATTCCACATTCCCTTTCAAATCTTACTCAGAGTGCCCACGTACAAGAAATTGTTGAAGAATACTTAGGACTATGAGCTGGTCAAATAGGTGTATGGATTCGACATGACGATCAAGGACATGATGTCGACCATATTCTAATTCATTGACCACAAGAAGAGAATTGGGTTACTTTTGATTCCTATTCTTCCAATCATAGTATTCATCTACTTTACTCATAACATGGAGGACATTCCCCCCAACCAATTCCAACCGTAAATCGCTCACTGGAATAGTTGGTATCACTGACAAGAGAGATAGCCTAGTTTGATTTTTTTTTTACTTGGGTATCCAGAGAAGTAGTGGATATAAACCAACTTCTAGTCGAGAGAGAGAGAGAGAGAGAGAGAGAGAGAGAGAGAGAGAGAGAGATGCAGTAGAGAATTTTTTCTTTGTTTTTGATTTTGGAAAATACAACATATAATCCAATAAATTAGTTAATGCTAAGTACAATAAGAAATTTTCTGATCTCATAGCTACAAGAAAGCAATGGATTTTAATTTTATAAAGATATATTCAATCCAAGTGCAAGAAATATTAGAATTGACCTAAAGGACATAGGATAACTTAAACAATATATTTCAGTTCTATGTAACTATATATATAGAATTGGTATCCCCAAAATATGTTACTGCATCTCATTTTCCAAAGCAAATTCAATCAGAACACCTTAACACAACACATATCTCATAACATGATTTCAAAGTCTTATAGAATTTCCATATCCGTGTGCATGGTTTTCATAACTTGCATGATAATATCTTATGAACTTATACAATCTATCATCATTTTCTAAATATTAGATACTCAGGAATATTTCTACCATAAAACAATGTGTGGTGTATATGTAAAATGTTTTGGTGTAAGTGGAGTATTGCTCTTGATCTTATTTTGTTTCTTTGATTTAAATGTGCTATTCTTCGTAAATGTTTATGATATTCTTCACTATTGGATGTAAATGCACACAAACCACGGAAATATTATTTACATTATTTATGTGTATATTTGTATTCTCTTAGGAGCATAATTAAGTCTTGTAGTATTAAAAATTTAATGAGAAGATGTATATCATCTTTTTTTCCAAGGAAAATCCCATGGATAAACCTAAGGATGCTTCCCCACATATAACATGGATGGAATTCTTGGTAAAACTGTTAGCATATACTAGTACACTTCACCAAGAGATATTCTAACCAAGCACCGAGCACCGACTAACACATAACTAGCCAAATTCCTAACAACATTGGTGGAAACTATTTGAACTAACCTTAGGGATACTAGAATGGATATCAACTTTAACATGATAATATGGATGAAAAGAGGAAAAATATGATATGATATGGAGAAACTAAAAGATTACATAAAATTTCAAAAGAAACATGTCTTCACACTTTACTATCAAAACTTTGAATGATCACAACCTACACATATGATTTGATAGTGTCCCATGGCCCATAATATTGAGGTCTTAGAAAAATGATTTGTACACCATGATATATAGAATTTGATTTTTACATATTTATAGAAAGATATGACCTAGCTATTTGTTAAGTATAATTACATCTAATTTTCTATTGACATGTTTGTGATGCAACTAGTGGGATATAGACTCTCAGACTTGAAGCATGTAAGATATATATTTAATCATTCTTGCATCTGTGGAATGACAAATAAATTTTTTTGAGGCTATGCTAGTCATTTTAAGTAAGAATAATTTTGTGGCTATGTTACTCATTTTCACATCCAAATTAATAGTTATGGTCTAAACTATATAGTTGTCGAAAATTATTCTATTCACATGCAATATTGCACTACAGAAGTCAGAGTTGGGTCTATGCTAGTCTCAAGTTAATAAACTAGCTTGTAGAAATATGTTCATACAACTTGCATTGTATTGTGTTATGAATCAGGTATACATGGGTTACATGCCTTACCCAGTTCTTGGAGTAAAAAAATCTATCTTTGTATTTGAGATGATAACTATATGTGAGATACTAGTGACAAACATTCCTTTTCTTTTGCAACCATGTTGGATGAACTTTTTCTTTTGAGTATGGATAGAATTATTATTTTATTAAATGAATGAGATGTCTTAACTTTGGTGTTGTTAGTTGAAGTGTGTGTGTGTGTGATGCACTGGAGAAATTTTTGTTTGTTACAACATATAATATAATATATTAATTCATGCTATGTACAATAAGAAATTTTCTCATCTCATAGCTACAAGAAAGCAATGGATTTAAATTTTATAATGATACATTGGATCTAAGTGAAAGAAATGTTAGAATTCACCTAAATTTCTAGAACGGTAATCCATCATTAGTACCCTAGTTACACTAATTAGCCAATTTTGTTTCTTTTTAAGCTTTAATACACTATGAGGTGGACTAGGGGTGCTTAGGTGGACATATGCCATGTCAAGTTGAGGTTCTGTGACCCACATGGGTACTCTAGCCTAGTCAACTAGCCACTTATGCATAACCATGATTTTTGGTGCACTCCCATTCATTGAATGTGGACTGACAAGTTAAGTTGGAGCGCTAGAGTGGGATTTTTCCCAAATTTGGCTTGATTTGGTGCAATTAATGTTGCACTGATACTCTAAACCATCTAGTTTTGCACACCCATGCTGTCCAAGGTGTAATATTAGACCCAAAACACATCAGCCATGCCACTTCAGAAATTTGTGGCTATTTGGAGATATTTGGGACAAGATTGGCCCACCTAGGGGGGGTTTGATGCCAATTTGGCAATTTTGGGTTATTTGCTCACAATTGGCTTCCAAAGTAATTCGAAACTCTTATGATGTATTTATAAACCTATTGATAACAATTTCATAGTTAGACAGTCCAAAATTATCTTGTTTCCAACTATCATTATGTGTAATTTATCTGTAATTTGATGGTTTTTGCTAAATCTTGCATCCAAATTTGATTTGTGAACCTCACTAACACTACTAGATTATCCTATGGTTCAAATTACTCACTTTATGGTTCAAATTTATCACATGGTATAAGATCCGGTTGGAAAATTTTGAGTTGCAGACCAAATTCTTAGTGGATTTGAGCTGCTCTGCTAGTGAATTCCTGATAAACTCAAATTGTTGTGTGTAAACCAGTTAGAAATTTCACCACCATCAGTGCAGGTAGTAATCGATGATACCCACATCATGCTAACACATTTCAACTTATTTGAATGGAAGGCAAAGATAGTGATTCTGTTGAGAGCCAAGGGGCTTTTCAGAGTTACCATGGGCACTGAAGTGGAACCAAATTTTGTTGTAGAGAAAGCCAAGCATTTTAAAAAATTGGATGAAGCATATGGTTTGATGTGTCTGAGCATCTCAATATATTTGTTATTCCATATTGACAGTTTGACATCATCAAAGGAGGTTTGGGAGAAGCTTGAGTCTCTGTTTGGCAAAATAGATGAGCTAGATGGTCACTAGCTTGAGAATGAGCTGATAAGCTTGAGCCCAGTGCACTATTATAAAAACCAGGACTTCTTCACCAAGTTAAAATCACTTGTATTGCAATTAAAACAATGTGTGATTGATAAGAAGGAAGATCAACTAATCTTGGCTATGCTTTTGAAGTTGGGGTCAAAGTTCTCAGTCTTTGTGAGCACATTTCAATCAAGCAAACTCACCCTTTGGAACTGGAAAATGCCAATTCTAGAAAATTTCATGGAGTCACTCACTCAAGAGCAGGACACATTGGTCCAAATGGGTTCCATCAAGACCAAAGATCAAGCACTAGCAGTTGGGGTTTCAAATTCAACAAAGGGAAAGCCCAAGTCCAAGAATTCCAAGTTATCGGACAATAAGAAATCATAATAACCCAAATCAAGGGAGGGAGATACGAATCCACCCAAAGAAAAGGAGAATAAAGAAAAAGAGAAGTCCAAATGCACTTATTTCCAAAAGGAATGGCGTCTGAAAAGCTCATGCATGAAGAAAACCATAGACACCATGGCACAGCTGCTAGAGAAGAACAACATTGCATGCCCTGACAGTGCAAGGAAGAAATATGTCAATTCCAGTTCAAGTGAAGGAAAGGAGAAAAGTAATTCATTGGTGGTAGGTACTTCTTATTCCTCATCCTTTATTATTGATTCAGGTGCTTCCAGGCATATGGTATCCAAGAGAGAATTCTTCTCCTCCATGAGTTCGAATGTTGGCCCAGCAATTCCAATGGGAGATGATTTTGAGCTCCAGACTAGAGGGATTGGGAGAATTGATTTAGACCATGGGTTCTTCAGTGATGTACTGTATGTATGAAACCTTGTAGAAAATTTTCTTTCAGTCTACCAGATGACCCATACAAGAGAGCCAAAGAGAGTAATCTTTACTCCTGACTCTGTAGAGATTTCTGAAATCTCAACAGACCAAGTTGTTGTAGTTGGTTATGTTGATCATCATGAGAGAATGTACAAATTCTCTAATTTACTCCCTAGTTCCAGTGATCAATCACTTTACTCACATGCCAATGAGTTTTCCAAACTATGGCATGAGAGGTTTGGCCACATGAATTACTGATATCTCCAAACACTGCACAAATAAGGAATGGTCAAAGGTCTTCCACAAATTCAGCCATCAATTGGAGCATGTATTCGATGTGTGATTGCGAAGCATCTTGATCAGAGCTACGAGAAGGGGAAGGAAAGGAGAGAAACAAAACCACTTGGGTTGGTGCATTTTTATTTGATTGGTCCACTATCCACTCTCTCATATGGTGGATCTAGGTATGTTCTTACATTCATTGATGACTACTCTCGATTTTGCTAGGTGTATTTTTGAAAATTGAAATCTGAGGTGTTTGAGCAACTCAAGGTTTGGAAAGCACTAGTAGAGAATAAGAGTGGGGAGAAGATAAAAATACTTAAGACTAATAATGGAAAGGAATATGTGAATAAGAATCTACAACAAGTTTGTGAGGAGTGTGGAACCCAAATGCAACATTCAACTCCCTACACACCACAAAAAAATGGTGTGGCAGAGAGGAAGAATAGATATCTCAAAGAGATGGAAACTTGCATGATAGAAGTGAGGGAACTTAATCCCAAGATATGGGTTGAAGCCATCATCTATGCTTCTCAAATTCAAAATAGATCCTTCCACAAATTAGTGAAATGAATGACCCCCTACAAGGCATGGTTTAGTGAAATAACTAGATGTCTCAAATTTCGGGATATTCGAGACAAAAGCATGGGAAAGAATCCCTTCAGAGAAAAGGAAATCCTTGCAAAAAAAAGAAAGGAGTGTCTCATGGTTTTATATGGTGAGGACACCAAATTTTACAAGTTCTTTGACACATCAACTGGAAAAACCTTTGTTGAAAGAAGTGTCAAATTCGAAGAAGAACCAATTCCTGATTTCGAACTTGCACCGGGGGATTGCTCCTCTCCTCAATCATTCGATGATGTAAGTGATGACACATGATCTATTTTTTCTGATAATTCTAACATAAATGTTGTTCAATATGATATTTCTATATATGACTCACCATCTAGGCCCAAATGGGATTTTAAAATTGTGCAAGCAGCTAGGGAATTGGCAGGCAATCCCAAGAGCCTAGGAAAACTACATCACAAACTAGTAAGGATTATTTTTCAAGTGATAGTGCTCTTGATGAGAACTATTAGATTCTGATTAGTTCTGACCCTCATACATATCAGCAATATTGTACAAACCCAATATGGAAGTTAGCAATGGAATATGAGCTTCAGTCCCTCCAAGAGAACAATACATGGGAATTGGTTCCCCTTCCTCCCAAGAGGAAAATTGTTCAATGTAAATGGGTCTTCTGAACCAAAATTGCTACTGATGTTTCTCATATAAAACATAAGGATATTACTTGCTAAGCACTATTCTCAGGTCCATGGATTTGATTACACAGATACCTTTGCACCGTTTGCAAAGATGGACTCAATTAGACTAGTTCTTGCACTAGCAACTAGTAAGTGTTGGGAATTTCACCACATGGATGTAAAAAGTGCATTCTTGCATGGTGAGATATAGGCGGAGATCTATATGAAGTATCCTAAAGGTTTCCAATAGGATCCTTCATTAGTATGCAAGCTGAAAAAATTATTGTATGTACTCAAGCAAGCCCCCAAGGCTTGGTATGCAAAAATGGATGCTTTCTTGCTTTCAATTGGCTTCATAAGATGCAAATCCGACCCTAATGTTCATTTGCAAAAAAATGATGTTGATTCTCAGGTACTTTTTATTTAATTATGTTTATGATATTCTTATTACAGGTATCTGCACCAATTCAATTGGCCAAATTAAGAACTCTTTGCACAGTGAATTTGCTTTGACAGAACTAGGATTGCTAAGGAAACTTTTGGGCTTAGAAATTGAGCAAAATGATAAGGGAATCGTGATGAGTCAGCCACAGTATGATTCAAACCTGCTGAATAAGTTTAATATGGTTGATTTTAATGAATCCAAATCTCCATTTCTTTCTGGTATTAAAATGCTTGAATTTGGCAATTCCCCAATGGTGGATATCACACTCTGCAAGCAATTAGTGGGCAGCTTTCTCTACCTTAGTCATACAAGACCTGATTTATCTTATGCTGTGAGTGTTGTAGAAATAAATATGAACCAACCACATGAGATCCATTGGAGGGCTGCAAAAATAATTCTTTAGTATGTCCAGGGAACTAAGAAATTCGGGGTGCACTACACAGCTAGGTCCTCACTTCAACTAGCTAGATTTTCTGATTCAGATTGGGCCGGTGATCCAATTGATAGAAAGTCAACATCAGGTTTTGTATTAATGTTTTCTAAAGGTCCAATTTTCTGGTAAACTAAGAAACAACACACCATATCACTTTCATCAGCAAAGGTCGAATACAGAGCAGCAGTCAATGTTGCAACACAGTGTGTTTGGTTGCAGGGAATTCTCTGGGAGTTTGGTGTCACAATTGATTCTCCAACCAACATTTGGATGGATAATCAGAGTGCCATCAAGATATATATTGATACAATACAGAGGCAGAGGAAAAATCATATATAGATTCACATGCATTACATTTCGGGCTTAGTGCATGACAGGGTGATCTCATTGAAGTATTGCCCATCCACCGAGCAAATTGTTGACATTTTTACCAAGGATTTCATTAAGAAGACCTTCACTTACCTGAGATCATTTCTTAGGGTGAGTGAAGGATGGTAATTTTCTGTTGTATTATTGCAGTTCTATCCCCATCTCCATTCTTTAGGGAAGGTTTTTCCCATGAGGTTTTCCTTCTTTCCTTGGTTCACATGGACAAATAAAAATTGTAACTTTTGATTATGTACTTGAGGTGACTTGAGCCATTGTTCCCAAGGCCTTCATCATTTTGTGAGCATACTTAGTTGTTGGATTAAGGTAGGGTGTTAAAATAGTAATCCATCATTAGTACCTTAGTTACACTAATTAGTCAATTTTATTTCCTTTTAAGCTTTAATACACTATGAGGTGGACTAGGGGTGCTTAGGTGGACATATGCCATGTCAAGTTGACATTCTATGAACCACATGGGTAATACAGCTTAGTGAAATAGACCCATATATATATCCATCATTTATGGTTTTTTCCCATTCATTGAATGTGGACGTGCAAGTTGACTTGGACCGCTAGAGTTGGATTTTGCCCAAATTTGGCTTAATTTGGCGCAATTAATGTTGCATTACGACTCTAAACCATCCTCATTTCCACACCCATGCTATCCAAGGTGCAATAATTGACCCACAACACATCATCCATGCCACTTCAGCAATTTGTTGTCATTTGGAGAGATTTGGGACGAGATTGGCTCACCTAGGGGGGTTTGATGCCAATTTGGAAATTTTGGGTTATTTTCTCACAATTGAATTCCAAATCCATTCAAAAATATTATGATGTATTTATAAACTAGTTAATAACAATTTCATAGTTATACAGTCCAAAATTATCTTGTTTCCAGCTATCATTGTATGTAATTTATCTGTAATTTGATGATTTTTTCTGAATCTTGCACCCAAATTTGATTTGTGAACCTCACGAATGCTCCTACATTCTCCTCTAGTTCAAATTAATCACTTTATAGTTTGAATTTATCACATAAATCACACAGGATAACTCAAACAATAGATCTTAGTTCTTTGTAACTATCTATATAGAATTGGTATCCCCAAAATATGTTACTGCATCTCAGTTTCCAAAGAAAATTCAAACAAAACAACAAGTGACAAAACACATATATCATAACATGATTTCAAATTCTTATAGTATTTCCATATCTATGTGCATGGTTTTCATAACTTTCTTGATATTATCTTATGATCTTATACAATCTATCATCATTTTAGTGACTATTAGATACTCAAAGGCATGTATTGATAGTTCTTCCACTATAGAGAACTTTGTAATTTAGGATCCCAAATTCTTAAAGGGTGTTAGCTTAATGGAAGAGTGTCTTCCTTACAAGTAAGAGGTTGGTGGTTCGATTCCTCTGTGCACTAATGATATTGCAATATTGGTTAAAAATGACTAAATTAGTGACCAAAAAATGAGAGATAAGTGTCGAAAGAATGAGAGATAAGTGACCAAACACAATGGACAAAATTCACATATAAAATGAATAAAAACGACTAAATTAGTGACCAAAAAATGAGAGAGAAGTTGAAAAAAATGAGAGATAAGAAACCAAAAAAATGTTCAAAATTCACATATAAACGACCAAACAAAAGTTTCGGTGGTTAATATTTGGTTTATTATCACGCGACCTAAAATGTGGTCGTATTTAGTTTGGTCATTTATAGCTTGTCTTGTGGTCCTTAATTTGGTCATATTTTTTTTCATTAATTTGGTTGTATATTTCATCATTAATTGTGACAATTAATGACCAAATATACAACCAAATTAATGACCACAAGGGAAGTTATAAATTCCCAAAATAAATATGACTACATCTTTTGTCGCATGATAAGAGACTAGAAATTAGCTTACAGTAATATCCAAATCAAAAGTGGTCATTTATGTGTGTATTTTGGTCATTTTTTTGTCACTTATCTCTCATTTTGTACGAGTGAAAATAATACATAAATTTTTTTATCGGTGTATAAAAGTAAGACAAGTTGGATATTCTTATTGAGGGTCCCTGTTCGAGGTGACAAAGTTGGCTAGCCGACTAGGTCCTTCAGTCGACTAATTGTAAACAAGTATATTAGGTCGACCTCATAGTTCAGGTCGGTTAGTTGAACCGAAACGTAGTTAAGGTTGTAGAGATGGATAAAGACTTGGTTTAGTTTTATGTATGAACCCACTTGTATTTTCGAATAATATAAGTTGTCGGTATTCTATCTATCATTCCTTATCTATTTTCTATATCATTGTTATATGAATATGTATGTCTATTATTAGTAACATTGCAATTTTATTGATTAAAACATTGCTCTCATTGCTGGTGGTACATGTATTAGATGAGGATGACTATTAACAGATGATATCATAGGAGGAGATTAAGGATTGGTGGGAATGCAAAAATAGAGAACTACCTGCTAAATTATGCCAGAAGAAACAAGGTAACTATTGCTCAAGAAAAGGATAATTTTTTCTCTAAAATACATGATAAGTTTGTCAAATCCGTCCCCTGTGCATTGAAGAAGCTTCTGGATGAGAAATCTGTTAGATGAGAAAGAACACAAATTATGCCAGAAACTAACCCGAGGAGGCTGCACAAATTTGTTATAGTGGTTTGAAAGGATTTCTTATGAATTTTGTGAGGAATGAGGTATCGAGGAACTAGTCTCCATTGATAACATTAAGGAGATATTCTATAATGAAATCGATGAACAATTTATTTGTTCACCATCGACACTTTTGTTCAGATTCTTGATTGACTAAGGAGCATGACACATTGTCAAACCTCGAGCACTGTTGCTAACACCACCAAGAAACAAAAACTGGGAACAAAAGCATAAAGAGTGGGAAAAATTCGTTTAATAGAGAGAGTGGGATTACTTCCTTGGAAAATAAATAGTTACACCCTAGCTTTCTAAAAATATTTTGGGTTGGAAATGGGGGGGTAGCTAGTCATGTTCTGGTAACGTAGAGAAATAATCGTCGACCAATGAATAAACTAATAGGGAAAACAATGAAAAGTAAAAAAAAGGAAAAAATAGAACATTCACACAAAAAAGCACTCCACATATCCATAAAATCGAGTGGTAGAAGAGAAGAAGCAGGAGAGAAGAAAAAAGGGAGCGAAATACTGTACTCCAGCAAGAAAGAAATATGAAAATAGTGACATATCAGAAGAAAATTTTCTAGAGTTGGGTCATGACCGACAAGAAGAGGGTATTGATGAAGGTATGTCACCCATCGAAGAAGACTTGTGGATAGAGTGGAATAGATATCTCCAAGTAACTATGCCTCAATGTATATTTTTACATTCCCCATCATATCTTACTTAGAGTTCCCAAGTACAAGACATTGTTCAAGAAGACTTAGTACTCCGAGATGGTCAACCAGGTGTATGGAGTCGACATGATAATGAAGTACATGATGTCAGCCATATTCTAATTCACCGATCATTAGAAGAGAATTGGGTTACTTTTCATCCTTATTCTTCCAATCATAGTATTCATCTACTTTACTCAAAGCATGGAGGATCTCCCCCCCAACCAATTCAAGCTTCAAATCACTCACCATAATAGTTGGTATCATCAACAAGAGAGATAACTTAGTTTGAACAAAAGTTTACCTAGGTATCGATAGAAGCAATAGATGAAAACCACTTTCTAGTTGACAGAGTATCAATTGGTATGGAAAATATTTTCCACAGAAACAAAACTTATGTATGGCACACATAACCGCCACCACCACTTATGTACCACCACCACCACCACCACCACCGAAAAAAGACGACGAAGTCACTGTATATATGGCACACATAACCGCTCATATCCCCCTCTATGAGGAAGATGAAGAACCAAAAATCATTGGTCTGTCTATTAGTTGATATGGGAGACAAAAACCATCACCAACGAAGATCGTCAAATTGCACAGTTTTCTAGTGCTCTTCAGAAGAGAGCACTCACTTGGTACATGACCTGCATAGAGAAAGTTCCAAATGTGACAAAAGGTCAAATTAAGCAACAAATTATGTCATTCTTTAAAACTCCCAACACAAATCATATCCCTACAAACAAATTGCAAACCATTTCCCATAAGCCAACTAAAACAGTACGTAATACGACAAAAGATTTAAGGACTTACTGAGCCAAATAGAGTATAAATTTGACGAACAATTGTTCATTTCGCGGGTTGTATCTTGATTATTACAGAAAATATGATTGCATATCTGCTTAGACAATTTTAATACATATAAAGATGCATTAACAAAATCATTGCAAAATTAAATGGACGAGGATTATCCTATAAATCCTGTCGATGGATGTATTAAGGAGCAACTTGAAAGTATGAAAAAATAAATACGAGAAATGATCCACCCCAAAAATGATGTATGGTTTACCAAATGTTCAATGACTGGTCATAGGAAAGACTTTTGTCGACAATTATATCAAATCCAAAACAGTGAAGACTATACCAAACCTAATATATATGGAGAACTCCACCTCAAAAATCATGATTCAACTGGATATAATTCAGATGATGAACTCTATGATTTACAACTAGAGATATACAAATTACAAGCACGAGAGTGGTGGATGATTCAAGCTATTCCCAAAAACAAAAACGGTCACTTCTTTTTTGTAAAGTCAATCCTGGACATCTTTGAACCAAAAATCAGAGAATAACCTACTCTAACACTAGCAAGGAACGAGTCATCAACCTGACTACCACTAAGATACAAAGAGAAAGAATAACCATCACTTCATGTCAAATACGTTTCTAAAACTATAGGTGAACACTGGTCGAAACATTTACAAGTCAATTTGCATGATGGTGGGACTCCACATCAGTCAATATTACAAACCTGGATGACAACATCTACAAATTTTATTGAAATATTTGGGGGTTAAAAAATGATAACATAAGAAAACATTCCAATATTCACACAAGGGAAAGACCATGAGAAACATATTGATACATCTAAAAATGAATGGAGAATATTAGGGTATAACAATAAGCGAGTATGCCCTCAAATTACAACCAAAAGACAAATTACTGACAGAAAATTGACATAGCCGACAGAATGCTACATGTCACAATATTCGGTCAACCAAATACAACATTCGACAAGAATTTGACTAGAAACAAAAACCACAAAAGGAAAAATTTTCCAGTGGAAAATCAACCATCTAGAAACTTCAAAACCAATACAAACAATATTTAAAATTCAAACATCATAAAAATAAGACCCTAAAAGATTGACATCGGAAGATTTTCCACCAGCATTTTCATATTTCAAATAAGGGAGTCCACAAATCAATGAAATTAAAGCACCACAATGGATGGATACATAATTTAATATAAAGAAGTCGATATATCTAATGACGACAGGCCAAAAATTGCAAAAGTATGTGACTACTGGAATGAAGAACAAATGACATAAATCCTCAAGTTATTAAAATAATTTTAGGACGTTTTTGTTCAATACAATAAAGATATAAAAGGACTTTTTCAAGAAATGCGTGAAATTAAAATCAACATCAGACCCAAGGAAAAACCAATGAAGAAAATACCATATAGACTCACTCACAAATACAAAGAGATAGTAAAGAAAAAAAATGATATCATGTTGGCATTTTTACTTGCTATCTGTACTCACTGGATAGCATGTTGGTATCCAATGAAAATAGGATCTCTATCACTTACTATAATATTTGGAGTACCAAGTAATTCTTGTACTATCTCCATAAAAGAATTGGAGATCATACTTGCTTTGAAGGGGTGAGATAGTGCACAAAATTGTGCATATTTAGTACGTCTATCAAAAACTACCATAATGACACTCTTTCCTTGAGACTTTGGTAAACATGTGATAAAATCCATCGAGACCTCTTTCCACCTTTGGCTTTGAATGGAAAGTGATTGTAGGAGACCAGGGTTCTTAATTGTTTCCACTTTATTTTGTTTCCAAATCAAACATCCTACCACAAATTTTTGAACGTTAGTTTTAAGAACATCCCAAAAGAAATATTTCTTTACCCTGTGCCAGGTTTTTAAGAAACCTGAGTGCCCTCCTATCAGTGAAGAGTGGAATTCATAAAGTACCTTTTTCAAACCCTGATTGGAAGACTATTTTAGGGTCGACTTGTAACTAAGGTAAAATTTGAATTGTGAATCCTCTGAGTATGAAACTTTGAAATGTAGTACCTTTTTCAGTCATCTTTCCAATTCCATAGGTATGACCTAATTTGGATGATTCAACAAAAATTTATTGCAAATATACCAAAACTTTTTAGTGTTTTCCTATCCAGAGAGCACACTTGTATTATATGCCACGTGTCCAATATTTTTTTTTTGTATCGAAAACTTCTACCACCGATACACTGGTATGTCTTCTTTTAGATTCAACTAGTCCCACTCCATTTGGATCTCGGATTCCTCATATATGACCTTTTTCCCAAGAACATTTGTTTTAGCCTAGTTGTAGGACTAGTAAGAAACCCTATAATACTATACAATTATCTCAGAAAATTTAATGGATCGGGATCTGAAATTTTGACTGGAAATAGTTTGTCCTTTTATGGAAGTTGGTTTTTAACATCAATCTCTGTATCCTTGTATATAAAATTTGTAGTGAAAGTTCGAAGATGACTCATTTTGCAGAAGCCATTCCTGAGGAAAGAGATTTGATACCAAATTTTATGCAATCAAGTCCCATATATCACATAAAAATAGAAGAAATAGAAAATAAGAGAGTAATCCGCACCTAAAAAGTGAATAACAGAGATAGATATTAATCCTCTTCAAGGGAGGAACCTCCTTACATAATGTACTAAATACATAAGACAAGATAAGATACTATGATGACTAAAATAAGAATATCTCCTTCCTATATATAGGAGATAAAGGTGTACAATAACAACTAATAAACCCATGGATATACCCAAGACTGCATAAATAATATGTAATGCACCACAATATAGGGGTCAATGCTCCACACTATACATTTTAATGTGTCATCATTAAGGGCTTAACACACTACCACCAACAATAATGTCTAATTCAAGGTCATTTCTAGCCATATTCCACATTGATATGTGAGACCCCCTTGTTTGTGGGGAAATGGGCCCCTTCTACATGGTTTCACTTCTTCTAGACTCAATCTTGTGACCTTCAAGGAGAAAATGCATTTCCTTAGTTGTTAGGATGACTCAGAATGATACATTATAAATTAAAAAATAATAACAATGATAATTCAAAATAACACGAGTCATGTCTCTCCACACTTGTGAATATTTAATGATGGTTATAACTCATGTTATTGTATCAGTCAACCAATTAATCATATTACAAGAATATTATTTGAATATCTATCCTCTATGTGATTTAACAGGCTATCATACCTTTGGATATTGTCTTCGTTAACAAACAAAGTTGTGTTTAACATTGATATTAGATTTCCTTCCAAGAGGTCTTTGTTTTGATTTAAAAAACTAATGCCTAAAACAAACAATTTTGATTCCAACTTGTGGCAATATTTTCCTTCAACTTGTACCCATATCGGCTTCTAACTTGTGGTTGGACTAATATGAACTTGGTTTGTGGTTTTACAGAGGTTTATTATTAACCAACATAGATCCATCTTAAAAAGGATCTAACAAGTGTCAAGATCAATCCAATTTATCAAGGTGTAAGCCCCTTTTTAGAATGGAAATGTGTAGGAAGTGTGTAGTGCAATGTTTATATCTAATATTTTAGTTATATGTGTGTGTGTGTGTGTCATTCTAAATATTTTAAATCTAATTTGAGATGACATGTTATTTTTAATAATTTTTTTTTATAAAGGTAACGTGTGAGATCTAGGACGAGAACAGAAGGAGTTACACATCTCTCCCATACTGGGTTGTAGAATGCACCTCTTTGGCGCATTAAAAAAAATAAACAGGACAAAACACCCACCAAAACTCGTCTAGAACAAATATGTCCCAAACACACTATGTCCTATCATCAACCTACTAAAGAAATTGTGGCTTGGAGAGGTCAAGTTCTTATTTTTACCTAGGTTCGGCTTAATTCTACCAGAATGGTCAACCATTGTCAAGTGCTTTAATTGTTTGGAGAAGCCACAATTATCGAAGTTGCTTCCCTAGCCACAATATGGGAAAATCATGGAATAAAATTGTGAAGAGTTTAAATAACATTAATAAATATCTATCGATTATTCATCACATTCATTTGTAAACATGGGTAATTCTTCTTTGAATTATATAAGCTTCAAACTATGCAAGGGCCATGAGCATTGTTACAGCTGATTTTACCACAGATGGTTGATCACACTTTTATGGCCTTCCCTATCCCTCTACAAACTCTTTGGACCCCATGGACCATTATTGTACCTTTGATGTTTCCAATATCATCCCTAAAAACACCTATTATTTGCTGTACGTGACTTTTAATCCCTTTCAGACGTATATACATGGATATTACTCTTAAACATGCATACATCGAGATGTGTGCATAGGTCCAAATATTTTTGGAGTTTTCCTTGATGTGGACCTGAGTCACTTGTCTCTTGGCCTTCCATATGCCTCAAGGTCGCTCGAATTTGACCTTCCATTACCCCATTGAAGCACTATATAAGGAACCCCTTGGATACATTGAAGGGGAGGAATTGAAGAGAAAGAAAACTATAGTCCATTGTTGTCGTATCTTGCTTGTACTTGAGTCTGCATCCCTTTGTCCCTTGGAGAACTTTGTGTTCTTCCCAAGCTTTCCTTTTTTTGTGAGCTTGCTATCGAGAGATGGAGGATTGAGGCGATGGAGGCCCAGGTGGAGGGCTCAATTTCTTCGGTTCATAGACGTGCCGACAGAGGTTGTCACTTATGTAATCTATGGCTTTAGTCATAGAAATATATTTTCCTGTCCAATGATGTGCATTTAAATGAATATTGAATCCATGGATGCGTTTAATTGCTTATGCATTATTGATTATATATGCTAAAGTAGATATAACACTATATTATATAGCATGCTTTCCTTGTTTATTGTTGTTGAGAGTAAATTGCTAACACAAGTGGGATTGGAAAAAGCTCAACGGGGATCTACTTCAACTATCTGAAATAAGGTATGTTTCGAGATCCTTTAGTGTTAGATTTTGTATTTATCTTGTATATTGGGAAGGGATTGATTTCTGTGATTTTTTTTTCTATTCCGGTACACCCCAAGCCATAGGAAGTTTTCTCCGTAACAGAATTGGTGACTCCACTCGTGAGGTTCCTAGTTGTTTTTCTTTGGGGGGTTTTGGCATTCAATGTGCTTGTATTGCTCTTATTTCTCTGTTTCTGTGTCAGGTCCGAGGGCATGATTGTCCAGTAGTGTCCTGTAGGATAAATTTTGTCTCAGCTTGTCCTTTTACCTTATTTTTCTCTCTTTTTCTTCCTGTAGGTGAGTTTTGCTTTCAGAGTTGCGTATACACGCGAGTTTTCCTAGAATAGTCGCATATGTATGCAAGTTTACTGAGAATAGTCGCGTATACCCTAATTTTTTTATTTTTTGGGAAGATTAAGTTTTTTGGGTGAGTTTGGATGATTTTTGAGTCTTCTTTGATGCTTCTAGAGTCCGCATCTCCCCTCTATTTCTGACCAGAGACTCTTTTTCATTTTATTTTTGAAAATTTTCTTGTCATTTCATTTTCTATTTTTTGTTTTGAGATTAGTGCATTAGGTATCTTTTTCCTTGGTAGTTTGCTTGGCTGTTGTCTATGAGTGGTTGCAGAGTCTAAGGGTGGTAGAGTCATATTTTTTATTTTATTCTCATTTAATTCAAAAATACAAAAACATTTTTCTTTTCGCATAGTTATGCATTCTTTACATTTTGCATTAGCATGGTACTTGCATCAAGTTTGCTTGGTGAATATTAGTCATATTTTCATATAGGAATGATTGCATATACATTTGAAGAAAAAAAATTTCACTTCACGTAGTAGTATACCCTGTTTTTCATTCGACATAGTGCATTTGCATTGATTGTTAGGTGTGCATTTTACTTCTTGTTGTGTCATAACATCATTATTTGCACGACCATTTACCCTTTGAGTAATAAAGCCAATTAAAATCAATGCATAATAAAATGAATTACACTCTTTGCTAGCATGCACCAACAAGTCTAGGTTTTAGGGTTTTGGAATAGTTCATTGTGAGTTAATTCTCCAAGACCACTAAACGAAACAATTAGGTGTTTATCTAGGTGAGAGTGTGAAATCCTTTAAATAATTAGTGTTTCTCAGGATCTACCTCTTACAATTGAGTTAAGCATGAGGTAGTGTGAGAAATTATGATTGGGATGACCCCTGATTGTGATTGATTAGCACCAAAAATATTTCCAGGATTGAATTTGTATCTGGGGGCCTTTGAGGTATTGGCTAATGCACCCCTGGGGTACTAGTTGTTCTTTCAGGCTTCAGGCTTTGTTACCCTGCCCATATGGTAAATCCTGTTGTTGTAATTGTAACTTTGGAATGTATTCACTTGTATATCTTGTGTATTGTACTGTGATGTTTATCCCGGGAAGTGTTCGTAATGTAATTGAGTCATGGCATGCCTCGATGTTCCGATCGGGAGATTCTATAATGTATACAAGTCATGTCAAGTCATTGTGGGTAACCCTCCTATCGATCAAGGGTTAAATTCCCTACAGTTGTGGGGACCTAGGATTTTTAGACTCTCCTAGAGAAGTTGGCCCTTGTCAGTTATTGTCAAGTCGGGAACTAGTATAAATAGAGAGTGAGCCTCTCTATTTATCACACATTCATTCACACTCAATTGTAGCACATAACTGAGAGATAAGAAGTTGTTGGGACAAGAGAGAGAGACTACTGCTGTTGGGATCATATTACTGTTTTGGGGTTTTACTTTTGGTGTTGATTCTATCTCTGAGGAAGTTGCGAGGTTTTCTCCTTTATGGTTTCCCCGAGGAAAAACTTTGTGTTCATTGTCTCTTAAGTTTGATTGTTGTGCTTGTTATTGTCTCAATTAAAGATCCTAAGATAATGCTAGCTTAAATGATAAAAATATAACATGGTATCAGAGCTAACCTGGGAAGAAGACACTGTGTAGCTGCGGAAACCAGGGCTTCCTACTTTTTGGATCTCTCTCTACATATTTTCAGCAAAAGAGGGTTAGACTAACTCTCCTCTCTAGGGCGAATATTTCTATCGAAGCAGAATCTGATTCTGAGTATTTTCAATTTTTTACCCAACACTACTGCTAGCAATTAGGGATTTACACAGAAGTGGAATTTTTGAGTGAGCCCAGGCCTGGATTGATATCCTCCTCAAAATCAAAGTTTATAGATCAAGATCAATTCTTTTGGTTGGACATAACTCCAAGAAAGTCAAACCCTAATCTACTCCTGAAGCAGCTCTACAGAAATTCAGCTCCAGATCCAGATTCGACATCTTAACGTGGTAAGATCTAAATCTTTTGTATTTATATTTGAGGTTCTCATTTAAGATGTCACATCATACCAAGCTTAATGAAAATATTGAGGTAGATGATAACTTCGGAGCCTAGAAGTATAGGATCTCCCTGGTCCTGGAAGAAAATGAGTTGAACTCCTACATCAATGAGGAGGTTCCAGTTCGAGAGGGAGATGAAGCTAAAGCCTTACACAAGAATAAATTGGTCATGGCTAAGAGTATTATTTTCTATTCAATCAAGGATCACCTTATACCACAGGTGTCCTCCCTAAAGACACCTAAAGCTATGTTTGATTCCCTAACCAAACTGTTTGAAGGAAATAACATAAACTGGAAGATGACCTTGAGGAACCAGTTGAAGAATGTGAAGATCCAGAATACGGAGACCATATAGTCATACTTCACAAGGGTCTCTTAAATCAAAGAACAAATTGAAGCAATGGATGAAGAAGTGGGGAATGCAGAGATTGTAATGACCACCTTTAATGGTCTCCCTAGAACATGGGACTCTTTCATTCAAGGTATCTATGCCAAAAAGAAGCTAGGAAAGTTCAGCAGACTATGGAAGAATGCTCTCAAGAAGAAGCTCGAATTGCAGCTTGAGAAGAAAAGATGGGAAGTGAAGATCAAGCTCTCACAGTACAATCCAAGAAGAGCAAAACAAATCATCACAAAGGTAAGAATTCTCATCCTAATAAATTTAATAAGAATTGACCCAGATTCAGATGCTTCATATGTGATGAAAAAGGACACTATGCTAAATATTGTCCTAAGAACCCAAATATCTCTCACAAGAAGAAGAAAAACAAGAGAAGACATCATGATCATTCTACAAAAGATGATGAACCCTCCAGAAAGAGAATCAAGGAAGAAAGTGATGATTCTTCAAGTGATGAAGAATATGTTTTGATTTTCGCTCTCATGAGAAACATCACACATGGAAGTAATGATTGTATTATATATAGTGGGGCTTCCAAACATATGATGGGATTCGAAGAATCCTTTTTGAAACTATTAGAACATGAATCATCCCACAAGTTGAAGCTTGGAGATGACTATCAGTATCCAATAAAAGGTAGTGGGGAATCCTCCTGTAAGCTAGAATCTGGAAAGTCTATAAAAAATTAAGGATGTATTGTTCATACCAGGACTAAATAATAACCTCATATCCATATCTACATTAGATGAAAAAGGCATGAGGGTTGTATTTGTACATGGCTAAGTTCTCATGTGGCCAAAGGGGAATACTATTGATGATGCAGTAGTAATTGGGGAACAAGAGGGAGGTCTATACAAACTGAAGGGCCATCCAGAACAAGCCTTGATCCATGACTTGGTAGAACAAAATGAACTTTGGAATAGAAGGCTTGCTCATGTGCACTATAGAGCACTACCACTTGCAAACAAATCTAGACTTCCAGAAATTTAGACAAAGCAAGACGATGTCTGCAAAGGATGTGTGAAAGGAAAGAACACAAAGAAGACATTTCCAAGCAGCGAAAGCAAGGAAAAAGGAATCTTGGAAATCATTCACACCGATGTATGTGGCCCAATATCATCCAGTTCATTAAGTGGGTATGTATACTATGTATATTTTATTGATGATTTTTCTAGGAAGACATGGATATACTTCTTGAAGAACAAAGATGAAGTATTTAGAAAGTTCAAGGAATTCAAATCCTTGATCGAGAACCACACTAAAAAGAATATCAAGACATTTCGATCAAATAATGGCGGAGAATTCACATCAAATGAATTCAAAGAATTATTCAGGGATTAAGAGGGAGTTTTCCACTCCATATAATCCACAACAGAATGGGGTTGCAAAAAGGAAGAATAGAACAATCATTGAAGCTACAAGAGGAATGCTTCATGATCAAGATCTTCCCATGCATCTATGGGCAGAAGCTGCTAGAAAAACGGTGTATGTACAAAACCATACTCCACACAGAGTACTCGAGAACAAGACACCTGAAGAAGTCTTTTCTGTGAAGAAACCAGAAGTCAGCCATCTCAGAATATTTGACTGTCCAGTGTACATACACATTCTGAAAGAAAAGAGGACAAAGTTAGATCCTTTAGGAAAGAAGGGTATATTTGTGGGATACTCTGAAAGCTCGAAGGCTTACAGAATATACTTCTCAGGATTCAAGAAGATCGACATCAGTAGGGATGTAACATTTGACGAAGACTCAGCTTACAACAAATCCAGAAGAGACCTGTTGAGGATCCTGAAGAAACAGAAGCACCTAGAATTCATGACACAACCATGAATGAATAAATTCAAGAAGAAGATCAAGAATTAGAAGAACCTCAAGAACCTGTACATCCACCTCAGGAGAAGAATCCTCACAAGAGGAAACCTGCTTTGGTACAAGAAGTTATTCAAGGTGCAGAAAGATATGGGGCTCCAGAAGAAAATCATAGAGAAAGAAAAAGGACTAGGTCCTGCTACGGGTATGTATCCTTGTTATGTGACTTCATCAATAAAGAACCTTCCAACTATGAAGAATATACAGAAAGGAAAGAATGGAAGGATGCTATGATCGAAGAGTATCAATCGATCATGAAGAATGATGTCTGGGATGTTGTCCCTAGACCAAAGGGGAAGTCTACTGTAACTTCCAAATGGATCTACAAGATCAAGCATGTTGCAGACGACAGCATAGAAAAATATAAATCAAGATTTGTGGCTCGTGGCTTCTCCCAGACAGAAGGAATAGATTATGAAGAAACTTTTGCACCTGTAGCCAGATACACTTCCATCAGATCAGTACTTGCTCTGGTTGCAATGATGAAATGGAAGATACACCAAATAGATGTCAAGAATGCTTTCTTGAATGGTGTAGTGGAAGAGGAAGTGTATGTGGAGCAGCCACTCAGTTTTGAGACACATGACAAGGAGACTCATGTGTGTAAATTGAAGAAATCCCTGTACAGTTTGAAACAGGAACCGAGGACATGGTATGACATAATTGACATCTTTCGATCCAGTTTGGAATTTACCAAGAGTAAAGAAGATTCCAACCTTTACTACAAGGTTGAATATGGTAACCCAATGATACTCCTACTGTATGTAGAAGATTTTTTTATGACAAGTATGGATGGGTTGATTTCTGATACGAAGAGGAAGCTTGTTGTCGAGTTCAAAATGAAGGACTTGGGGATGATGCACTATTTTCTAGGCATGGAGGTGTGGCAGAATGTAGATGGAATTTCCTTGGGACAAGGGAAGTATACGGTAGAGATCCTGAAGAGATTCAGGATGATGGATTGCAAGGCCATGACCACACCTATGGCATCGAACTTGAAACTATTGAGCGATGCTTCATTAGATTTGGTTGATGCTACAATGTATCTTTAGATTATTGGGTCCTTGATGTACCTGACAAATACAAGACCATATATTTTCTTTGTTGTGAACACCTTAAGCCAGTTCCCAACATATCCGAGACATGTTCACCTGATTGCTGCAAAGCATCTTCTGCAGTACCTGAGGGGTACAGTGATTATGGGATCAAGTATAAGGCTGATCAGAAGATTATCCTAGAAGGTTATGTTGATTTAGATTTGGCAGTAAGTGCCATCGATAGAAAGAGCACCTCAGGGTGTTGCTTCAGTATGGGATCAGGGATGACCTCTTGGTTTATCATGAAACAGTCTTGCGTGGCACTAAGTACAACTAAAGTAGAGTATGGCGTAGTATGTTTAGCTAGTTGTCAGGCAGTATGGTTGAGGAAGCTACTGTCTAATTTATTTGATCTCTAGTTGGATTCTACTTGTATATATTGCGACAACCAGAGTTGTGTGAAGTTGTCAAAGAACCCGGTGTTCCATGACAAGTCAAAGCATATCAAGATCAAATATCACTATATTAGGGATATGGTGCAGAGAGAAGTAGTGAAGCTCCAGTATGTTGCGACAGATGAATAGATAGCTAATGTGTTGACTAAGCCATTGTCCAGAGTGAAGTTTGAGTACTTCAGGGAGAAGCTTGGTGTTCTCCATATTAAGGTTCCCTCCAAGGGGAAGTGATGAGTCTGTGAGCCATTTTGACATGGTGAGAGGATTGGTTCCTTCCATGGTCAGATGTAAGGGCTAATCCATTCTATCATGGTGAGAGGATTGGCTCCTTCCATATCGAATATGAGTGCTGAGCCATTCTGATGTGACTATAGGATTGGTCCCTACATGATCATATAGAAGTGCTAAATGCCATTCTCTGGGAGAATGGAGGCACCTGGTTAGTTACCAGGAATTTTTTCAGTCTGGGACTGACACTTAGCCTGGGGTTGAGAGCCTTTCTAACATGATGTGTGAATACAAGTTTACTATCATGATGTGTGAATAAAGTTTCCTATCATGATGTGTGAATAAATTTTCCTATTATGGTAAGATATGAGTGTAGAGCCTTTATGACATGATGTGTGAATAAAGTTTCCTATCATGATGTGTGAATAAAATTTCCTATCATGGTCAGATATAGATGCTAAAGAATATGAAGTCCTACTTGGAGGTTAGGACTACTACCAACATGAAAAAGAGTTGGTTCTACAGAACTTCCTGTGACAAGAAGAATCAAGAGATAGCACTTGTGATGTTGATCCAACAAACATGATCCAGATCCAGTGAAGATGACATGAAGATGAATATGACTTGAAGATGAAGATGACTTGAAGATGAAGATGACGAGAACTCGATGATGATCCAAATGATATAAAGAAGAAGACTTGTGATGATAAACTGTGTCGAAAGAATACCTTCCTAGTTAAGAGGGAGTGTTGTTGTAATTGTAACTTCGGAATGTATTCACTTGTATATCTTATGTATTGTACCCCGATGTTTATTTCAGGAAGTGTTTGTAATGCAATTGAGTCATGTCATCCCTTGATGTTCCGATCGGGAGATTCTATAATGTAAACAAGTCATCTCAAGTCATTGTGGGTAACCCTCCTATTGATAAAGGGTTAAAGTCCCTGCAATTGTGGGGCCCTAGGATTATTAGACTCTCATAGAGAAGTCTGCCTTGGTGAGTTATTGTGAAGTCAAAAATTAGTATAAAAGAGAGTGAGCCTCTCTATTTATCACACATTCACTCACACTCAGTTGTAGCACATAACTGAGAGAGAAGAATTTGATGGGACAAGAGAGAGGGAGACTACTACTATCGGGAGATCATCTTACTATTTTGGGGTTTTACTTTTGGTGTTGATTCTATCTCTGAGGAAGTTGCGAGGTTTTCTCCTTTATGGTATCCCTGAGGAAAAACTTTGTGTTCATTGTCTCTTATGTTTGATTTTTGTGCTTGTTATTCTCTCAGTTAAAGATCATAAGATAATGCTAGATTAAATGATAAAAATCTAACAAATCCTGCCTGTGACTATCTGCATGAGCATTGATTATATCGAGGTGACCTTAGTTTCCTTATCTAGATTATTGGGGGGGTATTTGCAGAGGTTATTCTGTAGGTGTCCTGGCCAGGTAGGGGTCGAACAGCATAGTTTCTATATGCGTTGAAGCTAAGGGCCACTATAATTGGTTACGAACCTTTGCTTGCTGTGTATGGGAGTCTCAAGCCTCTCCTAGGTGAGACATACCTACTTCATTCGGGAGCTCACATATCCTACCCTTGGTTTTCTTGTGATTTGCCTTTACATTTTTAGGTGTATGCTCTGTGCACACTATTTTTCCTAGGGTTTGCGTAAGTAGATCGAGTATTTTTATTTTTTGAGTCATTATTGATTAGGGCATGGCACCCATCTATTCTCGTCATTTAGCAGGAATTCTTCCTTCCATGTCTCCTCCTCCTTTGGGAGAGAGAACTAGACAATCTGGGTGGACTACTTCTCACTTTGATTCACACACCATGGGAGATCATGAGGATGATATTCGAGAGGTGTATTCTCCACCTCACGAGGTTGGGGAGGAAGATCCTATTAGCACATATGATCCTTTAAATGAACATCCTTCACAATCTGGTTATGATCCCTCATTCACAGGTTTCCGGTATTGGTTTTTGGGCGACGAGACTCACTGTGAACCCACAAGCACTAGTTATATTAGATATGACATACAAGACATCCTTGAGCCCTATTCGGCATATCATGCCGAGTCAAAATTTGACCCTGGCACTACTCCTGGGGGCACTCCCACTCTTCTCCATGCGGAGAGGTTTAGGGGCACTAGTCACATTGCACCTTCCATCCCAATGGTGGAGGCATCTTCACATGCTCCTCCTAGGCCTAGTGTTAGTAATCCTATTCAGATAGCAGGACCAAGATAGGTGAACATTGGAAACACCACTTACATTCCTTCACATGTCCCTTTGTCCTCAAAACCCATTCCTTCGAATTTTTTTTTAACGACTCATCCTCCCCCTAATCCACATGGGCTTTCAGGCCAAAATGTTGCTACTAGCCATGTTTTTTCTGCGACTGCTAATGTAGTTGTATCTCAAAGCTGAGTACCTCCTGTTGTGTCAATAGTTCATGTGCCTATTTTTGGATCATCTCATGTTCCACCTAGTGGATCTCCATGTATACCAAACTATGGCCCTTCCAATGGTACATCCCATGGAACAAATTATGGAGCTTCTCATGGAAATTCTTATGGAACGCAGTATGGAAAAAAATACCAACCCCATGGGTACAAGTATCAACAACCCACTTACTCTTCTGATTATGGCTTTGTAGCGCCTCATAATCAAGGTACCCCACATCATTATGCTTCCATGCAACCCTACATGGGTCAAATGGGAGGAGTTTATTATGGCCAAGGCCATGGTATTTATAGCAATCAACCTTACATGAATCAAAAGTACCAGGGAGCATGGAACCGACTGGCTCAATGCAGGCTCCCTTTCCTTGCGACATTAATCTTACCTGACTTATTGAAATTGATGAATGATCCTGTGTCTCATGACTCGGTATGGCCGGAAGTCCCTACCAAGCTTCCTTTAGACATTCCCAATTTTGAAGGTAAGGCCGGTGAAGATCCTGGTGAGCATGTCACCACTTTACACCTTTGGTGCTCTAGCAGTTCCTTACATGACGATTCCATTCGTTTGAGGCTATTTCAATGCACCCTAATGGGTCCTATGGAAAAATGGTATATAGAGTTACCAAGAGGGATTATACTACGTTTGATGATCTTGCACTGACTTTCCTTAAGAATTTCCAGCTACCCATACGTTACGACGTCGGTACCAAAGTCTTGTTGACCTTATGGCAAGATAAAGCCACACACATTTCGGATCATATTCAAGAGTAGCGTAGACGGAAACGGTTAATAAAATCCTTTATACCACCATAGTTTCTTCTTGAATGGTTCCTCAAATCATTATTACCTTACATAGCAAAGGATGTTTCTACATTCGGAGTTCAAAATGAGGAACAAGTTATTTTTAGGGCACGAGAGTTGGATTTGATTTATGCTCAATCCGTACTTTTGTATGAGATTATACCTAATGCTCCTAGGTCCAATTTCGACCCCAAGATCAATCCTGGGCCACATGCTGATGGTATTGTGGGCTCTACAAGTACCAAACCTATGGACTTGGTTGTGAAACAAGTGAGCCAATTGTCAATTAACCAGTCTGCGTCGAGACAAGCTATAGCTTCGTCTCAACCTACCCAATTGGTGAATGTACTTTTTGTGTAATCGTTGAACCCTAAAGGAAACCAACATCCTAGAAGGAATAAGAAAAATGAAAAAATAATCGTAAGGGTGGGAACAAGAATGAAAATGCTAATAATAATGACAAGAACACTCAAAATGCTGGGGGGGACAAGCAGTCTAAACGTAAGGTGAAGTTTCCTTGCAATTTGTGTAAGGATGACCACCTCACTCACTTGTGCCCTCATATGGAAGATGCCTCAAGGTTCATAGCACAGGGCTCAGCTGTGTTAACTAATACTTTACCCAATAATCAAAATATGAGCTCGAGGACCGTCGATCCTAGTTGTGCATCGGGTGGAAATCAAAATCCGTCAGAGGCCAATAGTGGTCACAGTTGCATCAAATGGTGCATGCTGCTAAGGTCATGACTCGTGTGAAATATTATGGTTCGTCACAACCAGACCTTGGGAAAGAACCTTCCCCACCCGAGATCCCTTTACGAATAAAAAATCCTAGGGATAATACTGAAGCTCCACCTCACATTCCTAAGGGAGTCTTAAATTGTTCGGGGCACAATCCTAATTCTCAATCCACCCAGAACTATTCAGTTGTCGAGGATTTGGGCCAGACTCCTTATGCGATGTCCGCGTTAGAAGTTCTTCTGACGTGTCCTTCGCAGAGGAAAGCCTTGTTGTCTTCTCTTGGGGTTAGTGATGATAACTCTTCTACCATGATCAAATTTGAAACCATGGGAGTGTAGCCTCGCTTTCCTTACTACGTGTCTCTTTTGATTCATGTAGAGTGTCTTAACAACACCGTCAAGCATGCTATCATTGGAAGTCCCTGTTGCTTCCGTGATGTCTTTTTCGTGTTGGAAGGGTTTGGGTTCTACCAAGTTGTCTCAATCTGCCATTATGTTGACATATTTCGATGGTAGATCATTTTGGGCACACAGGATTCTTCCTTCTCTAGAGGTCCAATTGGGAGGGAAGACCGTCGCGATCGAGGTCAAGGTGGTTGATGTGCCCCTTCACTACAATATTTTACTCTGTAGGAATTGGATTTATAGTACGCAAGACAGAGATTCTTTCCTCTTTCGAGTGATATGCTTTCCGTTTAATGGGAATATTTTTATGATTGATCAAATTTCATTCCATAATATGAGTTTCAATGCATCATCGGGAGCTTCTATCCTGATTATCGATCATTCTTAGCCGACAACTGGGAGTGTGGGCGTAGGTATGTATCCTTCTCTTATGGGAACCTTTAGTTGTCCTGCTCCCATTTTTATGATTGGGTCTAGTTTTGGTGGGGCTTCATCCTCGTTGAATTCGGTGTCTTTTCATACTACCCATATGGAGGATCCTTGGATTATTCATTCACCGAGTACTTCGAGTGTGCCCGTTGAGACAGACGTGTCGTTTCCTGCAACAATGGTGGCGTATCAAGCGAATCTTGATCAAGTTGCAGAGGAGGAGGACCCTTATATGTTTCATGCATGGGAAGTAGAGTCATCTCACTCACATGATTGCCTCGATGATCCTTTTCCATCGGATGAAGCTATTCTTGATTCCATGTCTAGGGTTGAGCAACCTTGGGAAGAGTTGCATCATCAATCATATTTCCTTGATAAAATCAATCATATGGAGTGTGATGACTTTAGGGAGGTTCTTAGTGAGAATATTGGTATCCTCGTGGTTCCATTAAGCTCTATTGGTCATATGGATGATGGAAACATGGCTAATCTATCACCAACCATTCCTATCAATATTTCTCGCGATCCTGGCGAGGTTGAGAATGTCTACATTGGGGTGGGTTGTTACCCCGATGAGATCAAGCAGTATACCAAGTTGTTTAAAGAGTTTCGCAACATTTTCTCTTGGTCATACGAAGATATGTTGGGCATAGACCCTTGTATTGTCGAACATGAGATCAAAACATATCTGGATGCAAAACCGATTCGACAACGTTTGCGTGCAGTGAATCCTAGAAAAGCACCCGCCATTAAAGCTGAGATAGAGAAAATATTGAAGGCTGGTTTTATCGATATCATTCCCTTGATAGAGTGGGTTTCAAATCCCGTTATGGTGGATAAAAAGCAGGGAGCGATCCGCATATGCACTGATTTATGTGACTTAAATCGTGCATGTCCTAAGGATAACTTCCCCACACCATTTATTCATCATATTTTGGATGAGTGTGCAGGAAGTGAGGTATTTTCCATTATGGATGGTTTTTCTAGATATAATCATATTTAGATTAAGCCCTTCCATTACTCCATTGAATCACTATATAAGGAACCCCTTGGATACATTGAAGGGGAGGAATTAAAGAGCATGAAAACTATAGTCCATTATTTCCGTAGCTTTCTTATACTTGAGTCTGCATCCCTTTGTACCTTGGAGCACTTTGTGTTCTTCCCAAGCTTTCCTTTGTTTGTGAGCTTGCTATCGAGAGATGGAGGATTGAGGTGGTGGAGGCCCTGGTGGAGGACTCAATTTCTCCGATTCACAGAGGTTCCGACAGATGTTTTCACTTATGTAATCTCTGGTTTTATTAATAGAAATATATTTTCCTGTCCAATGATGTGCATTTAAATTAATATTGAATCCATGAATGCATTTAATTGCTTATGCATTATTGATTATATATGATAGAGTATATCTAACACTATATTATACAACATGCTTGCCTTCTTTACTGTTGTTGAGAGTAAATTGCTAATGCAAGCGGGAATGGAAAAATCTCAACGGGGATCTATTTCAACCGTCCATAATAAGGTATGTTTCTAGATCCTTTAGTGTTATATGTTGTATTTCTCTTGCATATTGGGAAGGGATTGATTTCTGCAGTTTCTCTGTCTATTGTGGTACACCCCAAGCCATAGGAAGTTTTCTCTGTAACAAGCATCATTGTTATTCATATGTGAATTTGTCTACTAATATGAGGAAATATTCAAAATCCTCCACCAAGCCATGTTTATCACCATAACTAGAATATGAGAAGGTGATCATGTAGAGAAGTTAAAACTAACACAATGCTATCTCTCTAAGCGCTCCAAAATGATGTAAAAATAAAAGATATCCAATTCTATATTCTCTTTGAATTAAAGAAAGGTTATTATTATTATTTTATGAAGTAAAATCTCATAAAGTGTCACCTTCAATCTCATTATAACAAGGGTTGCTGAATATTTAGATTTGGCATTCAATCTAAAAATTAAAAGTTTAAAAATAAAGAAGAGGGACTTGACATACGACATATTTTTATTTAGACAGAAAGTATATTTAGACTGTGAATAAGATATTTTATGGGTATATCCTTTCTAATCATGGAGAGATTTCAAATTTCCTAGATAAAACTCTTGCATAGAAAAACAACAAAAGAAGGATAAATAATTTTCTATTGAAGTAACAAGAGTAAAGAGAGACGAGCGAAATAGTTGTTGTCGCCACCATAAGATGGTGTTCATGTTGTAAATAATAGCTTATGGAGATAATAATATGACACAATCATTAGCATTGTAGTTATAATTAAAAATTAAAATGACAAAGAATATTTAAAATATGTTGTAGAATTAGGAAAATATTGGATAGAAGAAGTTGATATCTAATGTTACTTGGAATAAAGTTTGATGTCAAAGTATATTGACTAGAAGGAATCGTACATTTCTGAAATTTTGATGGAAAAGTATATTGATTATGAGGAATTGTCCATTGCTTAGAGGATTTTTTTATCAATAGTGGAAAAGGGATGATTGCCAAATGTGATAGCGCATGGCACACTTTTGCATATAATTGTTTTTTATATCAAAGAAGATACAAGATGTAGATTAAATAGGTTTACACACTTGTTTGAATATTAAAAATATGAAATCTAATTTTTCAATTAAATTAAATAGTTGCTAAGGGATTTGTTGCTTCACAAACAAAAATTTATATAAAGAAAACTCTTACAACTGATTAAAATCTATTTTTAAAAATAAATTTGCATAGCCACGAAACTCTATCTGAAGTGCCCCTTCATCATCCAGATCCACTAAATTTATAAATTATAAGATTTTGATGCCATTCTAATAGAATCAAATATTTATGACATCCCTTGTTCACATATTTATATTTGCATTTTAACAAAATAAATGTGCAGCATATTTATATTTGCATTTTAACAAAATAATTGTGCAACATAGCTATGGGATAAATAAAATTTATAAAACACATTTCCATTTCATACAAGAATTGACATAGTCTAAGCTAATGCTTGCAGAATACCTAGATTCAGTTGTTTATATACCATTTTTGTAGCTCTGATGTCATCCTCCGTAGCTTCCCCTCGCCAAAACCTATTGACCAAATCGACAAACCACCCTACCGACCAGCTTATCGTGTTGGCCTTAGGAAACCAACAACTTTCCTAACCCCCAAGCCCACAGTCCGATAATCGCCATAGCATCTTTCCTTAGTTCAGAATCTCTCAATCAATAGTGCAGTTTCCCCTTTTTCCTTTCAGTTTCCCGCCTTCTCATATTCCCAAGTGAACCCCCTCATCGGTCTTCCTCATTTTCTCCAAAAAAATACTAAGTCTAATTCTTCCCAAAGGAAAAACCCCCTCTTTCTCCATCCAACCTCTCCTATATACCAATTTTCTCTGCCTAAATTCATTCTTACTCCACCGCCTGATCTCCCCCATGTTATTGGGATTCTAAACCATTAATAGAATCACACTAACCAACTACAAAATAAGTATAATATTAGTTTTAGGATTTCTCATTCTCTCGGAAAGTCAAATGGTTAAATGTTCATTTAAGTTTTACATTTTGATGTGACTTCCTATGATTTATTTTAATGCAAGATAATCATAGCTTGTTTTATTCACTTTCGAGACAAGTTAAATATTATAAAATTACCCACCGCTTCTTCTTTAAATGTTTAGGATAATATAATAAATAAATAGAACTTGACTTAAATAATGATGAGGATGCTTATATATATTTATTATTAAATCAACCTAGATTCTACAAATGATGTTCTCATTCAAAAATAGAGTTTAATAATCAATAAATATAATATAATAACACTAAATCAACCAATCACTTTCAAAAATAATATTCTATTCAACAATCCAAATAAATATATAAATAACTTATTTGAAACGATAATGAAACTGATCCCTAATAATAACAATAACAATAATAATAATAATAATAAATAGATAAATAAATAAAACTATGATTGTTATAATTACAACATCCATCACTTCTAAAAAAACCTTTGACTATTCAAACAAAATGATGAATATGTTAACAAAACGCTATTTGTATACATAAAACAATAATTATACTTAATGCAATGGTTATCTTCTGACAATTCTGTCTAGACAACAAACAATTATTTCCTAGTGAATCACTTTAACGTATCTAATAGATAAACTAATTGATGAGTTATTTATATACACATGATTAAACAATTATCATTCAAACCTTATTAATTCACAACTGAATCTTATCTAGAACAACATTCAAAGTAATTTATCACACCAATACTAGTGTACATGTATAAGGTTTGCGTGCGTGGCCAACATACCCATAGATCATATATGTACTATAAGAAAACATCATGTCATACATGCATACATACTAACTTGCGATAGGATTGAAGGATTTACAAAAGTGACACTATTAGGAGAAGGAAGGAGGCATTAGAGCCTATCCCCCCTTAAGGACACATTCCTGAACTCCTAACATAGACCGAAGTTTAGAAAACTTCGCTTCTGTAAGAGACTTGGTGAAGATGTCTCCAACTTGATCATCTGTAGGGTAATAGAGAACTTCAATAACACTATCATGAACAAGATTTCTGATGAAGTGCATGTGTAGCTCAATGTGTTTGTTGCGCTGATGTAGAATTGGATCTTTGGCAAGCTTGATGGCACTTTGATTGTCACACCAAAGTGGAGTAGGCTGCTGCTGCTCAAATCCAAACTCTAAAAGTATCTGTCGAAGCCATAAAGCTTCTTGACTGGCATTAACTGCGGCTCGATATTCTGCTTCTGCTGAGGAAAGAGCAAGAGCTTGTTGTTTCTTACAAGCCCAAGTGATAGGTCCATATCCCAGACTGAAAACATAACCTGCAGTAGACTTTCGATCATCAAGATCATCGGCCCAATTTGAATCAGTGAAACCAACCAACAAATGTTTCCCCCCTGTACGGTAATGAATCCCAAACTGAATTGTACCTCAAATATATCGAAGTATTATTTTTGCTGCTCTCCAGTGACTTTGATGAGGAGTTTGCATATAACAGGCAACATGACCAATGGCAATGGAAAGGTCAAGATAGGAATGAGTCAACTATAAAAGACTACCAACAAGCTGACGATACAAGGTGGCATCTACTTCAAGGGAAGTACAAGTGGCAAAAAGTTTGACTCCAGAGTGGAAGGGAGAAGGGACTGGTTTACAATCTTCCACGTGGAAGCGACGAAGAAGGTCACAAGCATACTTAGACTGCGAAAGAAAGATTCATTCTTTGGTTTGCAATACTTGGAGACCAAGAAAATAATGCAAATGTCCTAAGTCTGGCGTTTCAAAATTTTGCTTAAGACTGGATTTCACATGGGTTATAAGTTTAGGGTCACTACCAATAAGGATAAGATCATCAACATAAAGAACAAGTATGATGAGATGGTTTCCTACTTTCTTGGTATAGACATTGGGGTCAGAATGGCATCTAGAAAAACTAGTGTCAAGGAGAAAGCTATCCATTTTGGCATACCAAGCTCTAGGAGCTTGCTTAAGGCCATATAAGGATTTCTTAAGGAGACAAACAAGGTTAGAGTTATTTTGAACATATCTAGGAGGTTGTTCCATGTAAATTTCCTCATTTAAATCACCATGTAAGAAGGCAGACTTGACATCCATTTGATGGACTTCCCAGTTATGTAAGGATGTAAGGGAAAGAACAAGGCGGATGGAGTTCATTTTTGCTACAGGGGCAAAGTTTTCATTGTAGTCAATCCCTTCAACTTGGGAAAAACCTTTGGAAACTAACCTTGCCTTAAGTCTTTCAACACTTCCATCTGATGCATACTTAGTTCTGTAGACCCATTTACATCTAACAAGTTTTCTTCCTTTTGGAAGAGGAACAAGATCCCAAGTATCGTTCACCATTAAGGAATGATATTCTTCATTAATAGTTGCATCCCAATCTGGATTTCCTGAAGCTTTTGCAAAAGTTTCTGGATCATGATTCTCAGAAACTTGAGCCAAAAGAGAAGAGGCTCACTGAAACTGAGAACATGTTCGACGTTGATCTCTAGGATCACCAGCAAGATCACCAGCTGCTTCACATGTTGAATGGACCCATCGAGGAAGTATTGGTGCTGGTGCAATTGGAGGAACATGAGCAGGCGGGTTTGGATTTTCATCCTCACTGTCATTATTAGAAACTGGAGTTGGAAACCTGTCAAGGAAGTTGGAAGAAGAAGAAGAAGGCACAATCGTCGAATTAGGCTCGCAGGCCAAAGATGGTACACCCGCTAAGTTAGGCTCGCAGACCAAGAGATTTTCATCAAATTTAACATCTCTTCTAATGATTATATCATGTGAATGGGGCTGAAGAATTCTATAACCTTTTACATCTTCAGAATATCCAACAAATATGCACTTTTCACTTTTAGGATGCAATGCTTTTTTTTTTCATCCGAAATGTGAGCCCATGCTTCACAACCAAACACACGAAAGTGACTTACATCTGGTTTAATTTTACTCCATGCTTCTTCCGGTGTTATACCTTGTAAAAATTTAGTGGGTGTGCGATTAACTATGTAATTTGCACAATTTATGGCCTCAACCCAATATTGAAGACTTAGTCCCTTAGATTGGATCATACAATTAGCCATTTCTTTTAAAGTGCGGTTCTTCTGTTCAGCTACACCATTTTGTTGTGGTGTATATGGAATAGTGTGCTTTTGTTGGATTCCTTGTTTAGTCCAAAAAGTAGTGAACTTGTTGTTAACATATTCTCCTCCATTGTCAGATCTTAACTTAATAATTTGATGACCAGATTGTTTTTCAACAAGGGCCTTGTAGGCCAAGAACATGTAATACTTCGCTCTTAAGTTTTAGGAAGTAAACCCAAGTGCATCTGGAATAGTCATCAATGAAAGTTAAAAAATATTTGAAACCAAAAAAGGAAGCAAATGGAAGAGGACCACACAAGTCACTATGCACAAGCTCCAAGGGAACCGAGGCATGCCAAGAGGCACGTTTGTCAAAACTGTCTTGATGATGTTTTCCGAGTACACAACCGGAACAAACACCATCCTTGCAAGATACCATTGGAAGACCAGTCACCATATTGTCTTTACATAGTTGTTGCAATGAGCGATAATTTAAGTGACCAAATCGTTCATGCCAAACTTTGCTCAAGTTATTACTATGAGCAACAAAAACTGAAGGAAAAGGTGATGACCCAAAGTTGTTAAATTTGTACAACCTGGTAATATCATCAACATTTCCAGTAGAAAGGACATTTTGAGGATTTTAAAATCCTTGATTACAACTTGGTGAGGTGTAAAAATCACAGTTTTACCTTCACCTAAATGAGTGATTTGATAGACTGATAAAAAATTGCAGGAAATTTTTGGAACACATAGTACATCACTGAAATGACCATTTTCTACTGGAACTGTTCTAGATCCTACAACACTTAGAGATCTATCATCACCAACAAATATTTGTTTGGTGTTACATTCATGCATAGTAGAAAAGATGGCTTGATCCTTAGCCATATGATAAGATGCTCCAGAATCAATGAGCAATTCATTTGAAGTAGAAGAAGAAGATGCAATATAAGAGTAACCAGAAGCACAAAGTGCATGTCCATCAGAGTTATATTCTGAAGACGAATCTAGGCTGATGTCGTGCTTCTTCATTGTTGCTTCTATGGCTACCATCTTCTTAAAACATTTAGATTCATCATGATTATCTTTCCCACAAAAATTGCAATGACGCTCAGTCTTCTTTCCTTTTTGCTTGGATCGTTTGTCATTTTTTAAAGGAGGAGCTGACTAAGAGGGTTTGGGACCCTTGTTGTTTGGCTTATTATTGTGAAAATTCTATTTCTTGGGAGGCTTGGACTTTTCTTTCTGTTGGGACAATAAGGCTTTCCCAGATGTATCTACATTGTTAATTATTCCAATATGAATGAGCTTATCTTGCTCTCTAATTAAGGAATCACAAAAGGATTCAATACTAGTCTCTTGATAGCTAGTTATAGTCAAGGATTCTTTCATCGAGTAGAATGTAGATTAAAAAATAGAATATGCAGGTCCAAGTTTGGAAATAATATGATAAATACATTGTTTATCTTCTTTCTTAATCTTGCATTCTGCACATAAGAGTCTAAGAGTTTTATACTTAGATAAATAGTCTTGAATGCATGAAAAATCATTTGGATTCAAGGAAAGCAACTCATTCTCAAGTTAATGACCCAGAATTTCATTGTGTTTACCAAACACAGATTCCAACTTTTCCCAAGCTTTATTAGGTTCATCAATGCCAGATATGTGGAATCGCAAATCAGTAGAGATTGACATCCCAATCAATCCACGAGCTTCATCACATATTTTTGCCCATTTAATTTTCTTATCATCATCAGTGGCTTTTGTTTCTTTCCCTGAGGTTATCCTAAAAATTCCCTACTTCGTAGAACATCCTCCATACGAGATTTCCATGAGAAATAATTAGAACTTATAAGTATAATATCACAAGGGGCGGCCATACTATAAAATAATGGCTGAAAAAATAGAAACTAACTATCTGGTTGCAAAGAACTCAAAAAAATATGTGGTTTTTAAAAAAACGGCACTGAAAACTGATTCTGAATGATGAAGTTATGCTTGGTCAAAGAAAATGTTGAAAATGTCCCCAATAGTGACGTGGCAGATATTAACTTACCAACTAAAAAAAAGAAGCCCCTTTTTCCCAAAATCAACCTTTGACAATCATTTTTACAATAAAGTTGCTTTGAAGTGAATCACTTTTGTAAAATAAGTGATGTTCACTTTTACAATAATGTTACTTTTAAATAGTGCGGCAATAAATTAAAAGACTTAAGTGACTCACTTTTATTTTATTTTGTTTATGTGAGATGCATTTTTACAATAAAGTAACTTGATAATAGAAATTGCATGCACTAAAAATTAGCTTGATAAGACTTGAACTCAAGACTTATCAAGGTGTAAAGCAACTTTGGACCAAGTGAGCTAAGTTTAAAAGGTACGTAAAAGTATGGAAAGAGGAAGGGTTTTTTTTGTTGTTGTTAACTTTTCTCTCTCGTTTTCTGTGCTTGCTTTCTTTTCCTACAAATCACAAAAAAAACAAAAAACAAAAACAAACAAACAAAAAAATTTCCACACAATGGGGTTAGATCTTGGTTAGCTTACCCGGAAATTCTACGTTTTCAAGTTTTCTCGTTGTTTCTGATTTGCCGTGATTGGACAATGTGCATGGCAAAGAGCATACGTAGCCGAGAAGACAAGAAAAAAAAACTTTCCCTTACTGTTTCTAATTCACCGCGATCGCGCAAGGTGCACGGCAAAGAGCATACGCAGTCAGGAAAGGAAACAATCCGAGACTAAAACAGAAAAGATCTAATAATAAACTGATAAAAATATGAGAGATTTAAAAAAAACAAATCCGTCACTGTAACATTATACCTTTAGATTTGCCAAAATGGGTGTTTCTGGAGCAAATGGAAATAATTTTCGGTGAAACGAAAACTATTTCCCAATGGAAATGACGCTCTGGGAAAAATGGAATAGCTCCCATAGGCCAAAAATGCACATAAAATCCAGAACCAGAAACTTTTTCAAAGTTTCGGCAACACCGGTTCTAGATCTTGATCAAAACCAAAAGCGGCTCTTCATAAAAGATCTGATACCATGTTCGGGTACACAAGGTACTCCCAAAATACTGAACACCTTCAAATACCACTTCACACGAATAGATCACAGATCAACACACCGATGTTTGTCACATGGTTAAAACCCTCGAGAGGGAAACAGTCCATGGCCCTAGCCAAATAGCTACTTGGAGCAATTTATTATGCAAAAGAAAGAAAGTTACATAAGCTTCTCATAATCGATCAACTAGCCAAGGACCCTCTATGCTCTTTAAATAGAGATCATAGGCCAATTAGGTGTTAAGCCACGGATCAATGGTAGGTATGATCTACGAGAAGTTGAACCGTCAGATCACTCTATGTCTAGAACATATCGTGACCGTCGGATTAGAATATTTACAAATGCATACTAGTGCATACTAAAGAAACACACTTTTACCTAACGGATATATTATACAAGTTGATCTTAACTAACTCCTATGTGTCTAAATATCCTAACAAACTGTTGCTCAAGAAAAGGAGAAATTTTTCTCTAAAACACATGAGAATTTTTTCAAATCCCTCCCTTGCACACTGAAGAAGCTTCTCGATGAGAAATATGGTAGACAAGAAATAATGACAATTATGCCAGAAACTAACCCAAGGAGGTTGAAAAAATTGTCGGACTGGTTCGAAATAATTTCTTACAAATTTTGTGAGGAATAAGGTATCGAGGAGTAAATATCTATTGATAACATCAAGAAGAGATTCTATAATAACCTCACTAAACAATTTATCTATTCACTACAATCACTTTTGTTTAGATTCTTGATTGACGGAGGAGCACGACATATTGTTGAACCTCGAGCACTGTTGCTAACACCACCAAGAAACAAAAACTGGGAAGAAAAGCAGAAAGAGTGGGAAAAATCTGTTCAATAAAGAGAGTGGGAGTACTTACTCGACAAATAAACAGTTACACCCTAGCTTTATAAAAGTATTTCGGGTCAACAATGGGGGGTAGCTAGCATGGTTAATTTTAGGGGCGAATATTCGCACAAGGGCGAAATTAGAGGCACTTAGAAAATTTGGAGGGCAAATTTTTATAAAGAAAGTTTTTTCGAAATTTTAAATAATTCGCTCAAAATTTAAATAAAAAATAATAGAATTTAGGGTAATAGCCCCCTTCATTTCCGGAGGGAGAGGCCAAAAAACTTATTTCGCCTCCCCGATTCCTGTAAAATTTGTTCCCATTGCCCATAGAAATCACTCGAATCTGTTAAAAATACCTTATTCGCCTGGGATTTATGGCTATGAAGATTTTTATTGGCAGTTTCGCCTTCGATTTTGGTTGTAAATCCAAAACAAGGGTATTTTTGCCCATCGATTTTCCCTTTCGAGAATATATTTGCAGAAAATCGTCCCTAAATCGTGGAAATGGAGTGTATTGGGAAGAATTTCGCCCTATATAATCACGTAATCTAGTTTCAGAGGTGAATACTGTTCAATTTGGAACTTTGGGTTATTTGGGAGTTGTAGGTTAATATTATTCCGAGCTTACTGGTTCAATTTGGAACTTCGGGTTATTTGGGAGTTGCAGGCTAAGATTGTTTCAAGTTTATTCATCTTTCCAATTCAGGGGTTTCCAGTTTGAGGCCCTAGTAGCTAGAACCCGCGGTGGTAGATCAAACCCCATGCAACTCCGGATCAAGAATCAATATTAATGAAGACTTTTCAGGTTGAGGCCCTAGCAGCTTGAACACACAGTTCGTAGAGAGATCAGGTAATCTTTGTTTAAATCCGGCTCACAATATGATCACAATGAAGTGCAGCTTTCTGTGATTTTTAGTTTCTATCGATAAGAGTTGATTTTCAGTTTCTTTCGTGGTGCCTAGGACTTCGTCTCATATCGATAAGAGTTGATTTCGATTCGGTTAAAAACGTAGAACATATTTCATGTTATTAAGAGTTGAGTTCAATTTTGGTTAAAAACGCCAGGTTTTAAAATTTAGGGGTTTTTTGGTTCTGGTGGATCAAAATGAATCAAAATATAGTAATCTTTGTGGGTCAAAACCAGAATTTGACTTGAGACAGATTCCCTTGAAGCACACAATAGGAAAACACCAACAACAAAAAAAAACACTTTAAAATCCCCTTACAGAGAGATGGAGAGAAACAGAAAACAGCTAGACATGAGCAATCCCTTTACAATCTCTCAAGGAAAATGCAAGGGAACAACATGTGCCTGTTTAACGAAAGTAGAAGTGCGTTTCCCATATGTATTTCTTCATTAGCTTTAAGGTCTCTATTACACAGTTTAGCATTATATGTTCTGCTTGGTGTTGTTGTCAACATCATCTTTTTTACATCGATGATCCTGATCCTTGCAGAGAGGTTCATGTAAATTGAGCTTATCACAGTTACGTTTCTGGTTTCATTTAGAGTATGACTTGTTAGTTGAATCCAATGTTATTAATATTTACTAGAACAGTGATTTTTAAGCTTTGGACACATGCTTGTGGATGTTTTGATTTGTTGGTGTATATATGATATTTGTGAATGTTTGAAAATTTCAGTTTTGAATAGTACTAAAACAAGTTTGTGAAAACTGAGTCAGTGAACAATGTTTATAATAAATTATGGGGCATCCAACTTTGTAGGACAGTCAAATATATATGATCTCTTTTTTAGCAGCCTAAAATTGACTAAGAAGCACTCGCTCAGATTTACGAAAACTATATATACCGTAATAGCAAGTTATTTTGTCAAGCATACTGACTGAGAGGTTTTATAAAAAATCAACGCAACTCAAAATGTGGATAACTTATAAGTAATGTTCACAAGCATGCCTAAGTAGAAGCTCTCTGTCATGCAGGTCTTCAGTCTTTGCACCAAAGCCAAATTTCTCTGCTATTAGAATCTTGCTTACTAACTTAACTCTCCCTTTTTCCATGTTTTCCCACTATTAATGGCTGATTGGAGGTGAAACTCCCTTCTGCATACATTGATTTTATGAACTATTTGATGTAATCACAGATAACATAAATGCTCTGTCACTATAGCAATTTAAGGAAGAGAACAGCTGCAAGGGCTCCTACATTTTATCATAATTTCCATTAGTACATGAATATTATTTTATGGCAATGAAGCCGGTCCTATGTGAGCAACAAGTGCCTATCATTTCATGCACAGACATATCACTGCACCAAAAAGAACATTCTGTATCCTGCTTCAATCAAAACATACATGCATATTAAGGGTTTTGATATGTAATAGGGAAGAGTCCTTTTTAAACAACAGAAACGTATGCCCAATGATTACATATCCTGGAGCTACATCGTGCAGGGGAAGCAAAGACTACAATCACGTTGTGGACTCCTATAGGAATGCACTGATTGGTTTTTATTATTAACATTAAACGTTTTGTGATGTAAAAATTTCAGCAATGAAATTTTCTGAGAATAAGACAACAAATCTAGCCAAGGAAAGCTTTTGGTACATAATATGGCGAGTATATATGGGTATATGATCTGGTGAGTAGTTTTGTACAGCTTGCATGGGCCTAATGGTTAAGAGTATGTGTTTTTTTCTAACTTCTACAAGGTCACAATTTCAAATCCGGAGGGGATAGAGTATGTACACTTCTATATACTTTAGTAGTCGAATCGCTATGCAGAGGGGTCCCTTGTCCCACAAACAAGGGTCTCATACACCAAATTGGTGTCTCGCTTGGCAGTGATTTTAAAAATAGATTATTATTATTATTATTTTATTTTAGTATAATAATTTGGTTGTGTTAATGTGCTACACACAATTTTGAAAAGTGTTTTTTCGACACTTATTTTTCGATTCGCCATACAACTGCTTGTTTGTTTCATTGTATGTTTAATTAGGTTAAGTGGCCCAACATCCCTTATAATTACTAAGTTCCTGAATTTTTATCTGATAATTTTGAATGGGACAGACCATGGTTTCATTCTCCTCTTCTGATCTTGGAAACATCTAGTGAGAAAATGGAATTTGAGAAGTTGTATCCACAAGGGTACTTGTTTAGTTTTAAGAAAGTTACATCCATACATGAATTCAATGGAGGACCTTACCTTTTATCTAAGAACCAGGGTTTTATAAGCTGCAATAATCCAATCAAGTTATCTATTGATTGTGTGAGCTCTGTATTTTCTCCTTAAAAATTTGCCA